>OZ014553.1:14165000-14387500 GCA_963966155.1 Clivina fossor | reverse complement strand
AATTACAAAAACAAATCAATTACATTTTTCATGATATAATTATTTTCAATTTATTTGGAATCAATTTCTTTCCCACTTTCCTATATTTTTTTTTGGGCCCCCCCCCGGGGGGGGGGAGGGATACGCCTCCTCAGGGCCCCAGAAACCTTCGCGGGAGTGTAAAAATGATTCCAAATAAATTTGAATCATTTTTTTTTCACATTTTTTAATATTTTTTTTAGAGCCTTGGGGAGGGGGGGGGCTACGCCCATTTTTCAATAGAATAAATATTCAAAATTAATTTTAAAAATAAAAAAATATTAATACATACAATTATTTAATTAAAAAATTGTTAATTTTAAAAAATCAGTCAAACTAATACAGGAAAAATATATCAGTTTTATATATATATATAATTTTTTCATGTGTTTGTATATTATATAATATATATATATATATATATATATATATATATATATATATACAAACACATGAAAAAATATAAATACGTACAATTATAAAACATGAACATTTACAATATATAAGGAAAAAAAATAAATAGAAAAATTACAATTGTACATAATTTAGGAAAATATTAATTTTCATTTTCTACATTTATATTTATTTATTTTTTCTGCTCGTCTCATACGTTAACACAAAATTTTATACACACAACTTCAACGCAAAAACAAATCCAAAAACGGAATTTCTGGTGCAGCACAAAACGTTTTGTTACGGGATCTAAGGAGCACATAAACAGCACATAATTTACAGACGATTAATATCACTATACAATTAATATTTGAACAAAATAGAATGTCGGTGCTCCGAGCGAATATAATAAAAAAGCTGCACTTTCGGTACAGCACAAAAAGTTTTGTTGCAGGACCTAATTAGCACATAAAGAGCACATAATTTCCAGACGGTTGCGATCACTCTGTTATTATTATTTTAGTAGGATAGAGTGTAGGTGCACTGATAAGGTGGTCAGATGTATTTTTTTTATATATTCAGCCGAGAGAAGAGTTTGTTTACCTTTGTGTATGTCCAAATAATAAATCCTTTACCTGTGTACGTTTACTTGTCCTTTTATTACTGTAATAATTTCCTCATGGATAAAATGTCATTGCATTGATAAATAACCAGTAGTAAATATGCATGAACACCATGAACACTACTTAAGTGTGAATAGTCAATTTATTAAAATTGTGTAATTGATATTAGTCGGTGAAACAATAAAATGGCATTTATTTAGTTGTCATTTTATTTAGAATATTATTTTAAATAAATATTTACCCATTTAAAATAAACTGTTGATTAAATGATAGGATTGAATGATTATTTATTAATGTATTTATTGTATTAATTGTGATATTAGTAATTATTTTGGCTCGAATTCTATGTTGCGCGGAAAAGCGAATTGCATGCATTTTACTGGCAGCGCAAGTTTAAATGTTTTCTATTCCCGTCTAACGCGCATGTATTTAAGATCTTCGCTTTATTTATCGGCGCGATAAATTTTTGGTAATAAATTCACCATCCAAAAATCCTATCTGGGCCTCGATTTTATAACTATAATTTCTACAAGATTTCAAAATCTACAAGAATTTAATTTTCCTCCTCCATTTCTTTAGATGTCATAGGGTATTTTGTTCACTAAAGCGATTTTGTAAATTCTACAAGAAATTTCAAATTTCGTCCGCGAAAATGTTAAAATTATTTGTTTTTGCGTAATTGTGTATTGCAGTTTATTTATTTTGAGTATTGTTTGTGTTGGTGTCTTTAACATAAGAAAATGGAAAAAGTAAATATTATTTAATTTTTTATAAATATATCGAAGTTCTAAAATGAAGAAAAAAATATATTTTATTTTATTTTGGGTATTATATCTGTATACTTAAACAGAGTTTGGTTAATGATATACTTGTAGCTAACTTATATAAATAGAGAATACGTTTCTTAAAAATTTGGAAGATTTTTAGGATAAAATGCGTAATATTGAATTCGAATCTAAATTATTCATCTATATTTATAGGTATAAATTGATTTAATTATGTTACTTTTATTTATGCACGTAGCAAAGTACAAGAAAATATACGACAGATGAAATTTTGTATCAAAATTTTATACAATCCGGACTTCTTTTTTTAATGCGGCAATTATTTAAAAACCACAATAAAACATAAAAAATACCATAAATGTAAATATCAATAATTTAATCAAAAAAACAAATAATATATAGTACATCTAAAAATAAATTACATAGCTGGTTTTAATTATTTATAATATGAAATGTTCTAACCACACTTTTTAAGTTAAACGAATATATAAAACGTCAAACTAGACATATAGAAATTTAAGGTCACAAATTCTACTGCTTCTAAGCAGTAGAATTCAAAATCTACACCTCGACAAGAGTGGGGAAAAACTGAATTCTTGTAGAATTTAACTTATAAAATCGAAGCCCTGAATAAAGGAAACGAGGAAGTTAAAAAATGAAATTTCCGGTAACGCGCTATTTTTTATGGAACATTTCTTTTGTAAGATCTTGCAGTTTTTATTTTTGGAAATAAAAAATAAATAGATAAATATATATATATATATATATATATATATATATATATATATATAATTAGTTTATTATTCGTAATTCAGAATTATTATTTTTATACATTAGAGTGTCGAAGCACCGCGCGAATCTGCACCTCCCTCCATAACGAAAAACGGCACTTCCGGTACAGCACAAAAAGTTTCGTTGCAGGACCTAATTAGCACATAAAGAGCACATAATTCTCAGACGGTTGCGGTCATTATTTTAGTAGGATAGAGTGTTGGTACACGGTTCCCCCACACCCTTTTTTGAAAACGGCATTTTCGGTGCAGCACAAAATTTTTTGATACGGGACCTAATTAGCACATAAAAAGCACATAATTCCCAGACCGTTGCGGTTACTCTATTATTATTATTTTAGTAGGTTTTATTATTGTGTAGGTGCACAGATTCCTACACCCTTTTTTGAAAACGGCATTTCCGGTGTAGCACAAAATTTTTGGTTACAGGACATAAATAGCACATAAAAAGCACATAAATCCTATATAGTTTATTTTTATTTCCATGAAAGTCGGGGGTGTAGGTTTCCGGACCTACGCGTTAAGGAGATAGCCAAGATATTCCAAAAGTTTTAAAAAAAAGCTCAAAAAACTGGAAAAAAGTTGAAAAAAAATTAAAATTTTTTGCTTGTCCTAGGAGCTATAGGAACATATTATACATGCATACATACATACACAATCACACCATGTACCCAAATGGGTGTGGCACAAACTCTTTTCATCATCCTGAAATCAGTCGCATCCAAACATTCCTATCCAAACAAGCAATTTTTGTTTTATTCACATTCATAATTTCTCTCATACATGCTCTTTTATTCCTACTACTTGGAAACTTTCGCTCAGGCAAAACACTCTCAATCATACCACTCCAACTACTCATCGGATGTCCACGCAAACGTATACCCTCAAAATCATTCAATCTTTTTAAACCAAACGTTCATTAGACATTCGCTCAACATGCCCGAACCATCTTAACTGACTAACACCAACTTTTGCTAAAACATTTTTTTCAATTTTACACTCATAATACACTAATCTATTTCGTACCCGATTTTTCCTATTTACACCACATACCCCACGTAAAAATCTCATTTCCGGTTTATGCTTTTGCAACCAAACCCAACATGCACTACCATAAATCGTAAATGCAAATATTTTATATACTGGGTATCCCAAAAGTCTGAAAACGGTCAAATATCTTGAGAAATACACATCAAATTGAAAAAACAAAAAATACGTCTTCAATATTTTTAAAAAACTATCAAATGATACTACACTCGACTTCCTGCCCCCATTCTCAGAGGTGGAATGGGGATAAACTTTGAAATTTTATATAGAAACCCCTATTTTTTTATTGAAGATTCGGATTTTATGGCTAAACGTACGTAGAATTTGTCGAAAACATTTTTTTTCTATTCATGATAAATAATCGACGGGCAAACAAACACATTATCTCGCATACATACACGAACCCAGTACCTAAACACAGAGAGCGATCGCCTGTGTAGGTAGCCGCTATACTGTTTATTGCACTATTGCATTCTCTATAAAAAACTGTTTATGAATTTGCAAATCACTCCTATCTGCCACACCTCCTTGGAGGTGGTAAAAAGGTTAGTTTTAGATTTTTTTTTAGCAAAAATTATTTGAGTGGAGCACGGGTTAATATCAATATTTATATATTTAAGTTTATGTTTGTATTTTTTGCGCTATTTAATTGGTCTGTTGCCTGTTTGGTGTAATTAAATATATATATAGATATATATATATATATATATTTACATACATAATAATTTAAAAAAAATATTACAGACACTGTATCAACGCTATACCACTTTTTTCTTGCAGTCAACGTAGCAAAAAAAATAATTAATTGCACATCAAAATTGGTATATCTAACGACAAATACGGCAAAAAAAAATTTTACGACTACATTTGTATATTGATGGCTTAGTATCAATGTTTCCGTCCGTAATCATAAATTAGTAATTTTTTTTAAAATATTTTGATAAATATACTAGTCGACAATATAATATTTAGAAATCATTGTAGAATGAAAATTGATTTTCAATAAATACTTCTTTATTGAAGATTTTTAAATATTAACAAAGTTTACGAACGTATTGAAGCAATTAATTTAATAAATTTGGAAAAATTGTATTGTCTCGATGAGTTTGCTACGGCAAAACAAAAATATTTCTTCAACAACATTAACTATGTCATATAATATAACATACAATTAGTCGTATTAAACTAATTTATAATTATATAGTTAAAATAATAAATTTGGAAAAAATACATTGGTTTTGCTGATATTCGAATATTTGTAAAAATATAATTTATATATATATATATATATATATACATTTATAAGCCGCCATTCTGGTCATTAAATTTAGTTTAAATTTTTAAATTTAAATAAGTTTAAGTAATATCAATTCTGATCACTAATTGTATTACTTTATGTGTAAAACTTTAGCTTAAGGGGAGGTTCTTTTATAATTTTTTTAAAAAATTATTGCATAAATCAAATGCTATAACTAGAATATGTGGATAAAATGATTAGGCGATCCGTGAATTAGATCCGTCGCTACACGGATTTGAACGGACCGATGTCCTGAGCGGTGACGGGCGTTCAGGCAGCAAGTTCGTCGCGCGCTCCTCAACGGAATCGCGGATTGATTGTAAGTTGATCTTTTGAATTCTTCAAAACTGATCTCGATTTTTTGTTCAATCTTCTCGAAAATCCTTGTAGTCAAAATTTCATAAAAATTGATTAAGATCAATTTTTGGCAACCATATTGGATCCGCCATTTTGAGTTTTTCAAATCTGACCTCAAATTCGTGTTCAGCGACCCCAAAAATTTATAAATTCACTTATTCTTGGACAAATTGATCAAGTAACTCAAATTGGACAAGAAAAAACCGTTTTTAAAACTTTAAACGCGTTTTATACGAAACTACATTTTTCGAATCCACGGGCATTGTAACTTTTGAACCGTTCAACCAATCAACTTCGCGTTTTGTCCTCCTAAAAGGAAACAAAATCCTCGGGCATTTCTACCAACAAAATTGCAACATTTTAATCACTAACGATTTTTTAGAGCAGGCCAAAGTGGAAAAATCATGCGAAAAAACAATACCTTATTTTCAAGTGGCCGCCATTTTGTTTTAATAACGAATTTTTTTATGTTTTTTAGGTAGAGATGCTTCTATGAAATATAATAAGATAAGTTTTGTTTTTACAACATCGTTTAACGGAACCGCCATTTTGGTCGACATTTTTAAATATCCGAAACTAAAAAAAATTTGTTTTGTAGACAAAACCTGAATAAACATTTTGCAAAAAGCGCATTTATGTCTAAGTCATTTCAGTTCCTCAAAAAAAATTGTCAAATATCAGGTACTTTTGGTACAATTATAAAAGAACCTCCACTTAAGTTTCTTTAAATTTAAATGGCTTTCGAAGGTACTTTATTAGCTAAATTTGAGGTTCGACTCGTTAAGTTAATAGAATAAGTATGAAAAATATTTGTATAAATATAAATAATATAGAAAGTTAGGTTGAAAGGTTTGAAACTAAATATAACTACACATTGCTAGTAGAAAAATAAAATCCTTTAAATGGCTACACTTAAAAATAAATTTTCAAAATAACTTTAACTAAATATCTTTAAGTTAAAGTTTTATTTAAGTTAAAGATCTTTAAATTTAAAGGTGATGACCAGAATAGTGGCACTAATTAATATTTCTATTATTATTTGTTATAGTTATTAAAATTACATTATTTTGTATAATTCTTTAATATAATAATATATATTTTATTATATTTCCGCAATTATAATGAAATGTATCTATAAATATAATATTGTAAATTGACCAGGGTAACTTTCAAAGTACTGAATTGTTAGTAACTGCAACCGTGGTAATAATTTAGCAAAATGTTATTTTATTCATCGAGTTATACACAGATTTATTTCATTAACCACAAGGCAAAAACACAGACCACAGTTAAAACCGCAAGCAAAGACTAGTAACCACACACACGCAGAATAAAAATAATAAAACCAAAACGACTTTTACCTGTTTTCATTCAAATAAGCAGTTGGTATTTTATTCGTCCACCATGAATGGCGCTAGTTTCAAATTTGCTTGTAAAAATATAAACCGTAATTTTATTTATAGTTACATATTTCTTCGTTACGGTAAATTATATGTTTGAAAAATAAGTGAAAATTTATGAGATAATTTTAACGATTTTGAATCTTAAAGCATATTGAATTATTGTTGTTTTTTATTGATTTTTTTTTTAATTATGCTTTGTAAAGACAATTGGCATTAGAGGTTAACAATACATCTGCGTCCCTCTAGTGCCGTGTAACGTTACTCATGGAAATGTATAATATAAGCGTGTAATATTTTATTGTCATACGTACATTTGTACACTTTGACATTTGAGAGTAATATACTATTTTATATATTTATATATTTTACAAAAATTATTAATAATTTAAAACTACAAATTAAAATATAATAATAATAATCTTTATTTCTGTTGATCTTTGTAATAGGACATAGAAACAGTCAAACATAGGTATACAATTATTGTAAATACATAAAAGTGAAAATACAAAGATATAATAAATGATGAATTTTATATTATAATTTACAAATCAAAACTTCATTAACAGAATAAATACAATGTGATATTATCAAATTATATAATTGAGTTTTAGAAGATTTTAAATCACTATTTTTTAAGAAAGTAGTTATTTTACATACGGTATGTATACGCAATTGGCTATTTAGGGTAGGTTAAGTTAGTAGGTTGGTTTAAGTTTTTTTTTTTTTTAGTATGTATAAATAGCCAATTGTGTATACATACATACCGTATGTATAAATAGCTTCATTTATTTTATTTTTATTATATAAGAAAATCCCGAAAAAATTTACTTTTTTTGTTGTTAATTTTCTGTTAATTTTTGGAATAATTAAAGTATATTTATTTATGTAATGTTAAATTATTTTCCTACGATTTCACAAGTTACTCAATTTTTATCTTTATTTCTAGTGTTATAACAATATGTATCTTTATGTATCTTAAACAAATTTATATTAATATATATATATATTATATATTATATTATTATATATATTAAAAAATAATATACATACCTATAAACAGGGTATAGGCAAAATATTGTAGTATTTAAAATAATTTCTACAAGAATTCTTATAAGCAATAAAATGTGTTTAAAAAAAAAAAAACTACGAAAAAATTAAAGCCACAGAAAAACTACTCAACTTTGCTATTACACACGCAGGTTACAGGTAAGCATTAAATGTACATTTCGTCCATTTTTGTTTATATAAAATTCACGCCATCTTTTCATAATTTATTGTGTCAATAACATTATAAGACAAAAGTACACTCTATGTAAATAAATAAACGTAAGAATTAAAAAAAAAAACATTTTACAAAAGACAGCGTTACAAACTTTAAATTAAAACTGCTATTGGTTATAGTTCTGTATTAATATTTATTTAAAATCGACGTTTCGACGAAACTTATAGTCTGTCTTCATCAGGATAAATAATATAAATGATATTTACTGTAAATAAACAGAACATAGAAACAAGTTACTAAACCTAACAAATAAGTAACTAGATCATAAAAGTTTATAGATTTTTAATTAATGGAAGTCACATTTTATTTAAATCAGTACCTTTACACTGATTAATGTTGTCTTTTTTCTTATAAATTTCTATTACTTTTTTATCAATTTGCTATTAATATTAGTACAGTATTCTTGAATTTTACATAAAAAGGATACTGTAATAATTGCAAGCCCCGTCATCTCATCAATATTAACAGCAGATTGGTAAGAAAAGCAACAAAAATATATAAAGAAGAAGAAAACATTATACAGTACAGCACTGATTTAAATACAATTTGGCTTTTCTCAATTAAAAATTTATAAATTTTATGATTTATTTATTTGTTTCCTAGTAGTAACTTATTTCTATGTTCAATTTGTTTACTGTAAATGTCATTTTTATCTTTTTTTTCCTTATGAAAACGTAAGTTGAGTTCTCCGAAACGTAGGTTATTACTAAATATTAATACAGAAACTACTGGTATAAACTAAAGCTGTTTTAACTATTTATTTTGAACTCATAAAGAACAAATTTGACGATTAAATACATATATATACACAATAACAGAAACTGCTTATAATATTAAAATTTTTGTTGTTAACATAATAAAATACTTTTCAGAACTCATTGTATTAATATCAAAACTATTTTAGGATAAAATTTTGTTAATTATTTATATAAAAACAACATTTCGACAAAACTGAACGCTCGTCTCCATCAAGTTAAAATTTATTAATGACATTAAAGTAATTAACAGTACATAGTAACAAGTTACTAGATAACATATAACTAGTAATTAGATCATAATAATTATAGATTTTTTAATTAATGGAAGCTAAATTTTTTTTAACTCAGTCCTGTATCACTGTGACTCATGTTATTCTTTTGTTTATAAATCTCTATTGCTTCTCTTATTAATCTGTTGCTAATATTGATTGTTTACTGTACCTTCAAATTAGTAACTTGTTGCTATGTACTATTATTTACTTTAATAAATTTTTACCTGAAGAAGACAAGCATTCAATTTTGTCGGAACGTCGTTCTTATATAAATAATTAACAGAATTTTATTATAAAACAGTTTTGTATTAATTTTTGTTTTACAACAACATATATAAATGTTAAACTATTTCAATAAAAATACTTAACGTGTAAAATATTTGTTTCCTGCTGCGAAATAGATCTTTCCTGATAACAACATGGAGTTAGAAACAATTTTCTTTTAATATATTTTTTTTTACAATTACAATCATATTCAACAATCGTAGCGGTCGACTTCAGTAACATTTTATTGCTCAATAATAATATGAAATAGATAATAATTGTGGCATAAATAAACTGCATATTTATTGCAGTTAATTGAGCAATATTGGACAGCCTACTGTTACAATTTTTATTCACTTTAGAATCAATGCAGCGACTTTTTCTGTAACGGGTATACATATTGTCGAACCATGTACATTATAAATTACGTATATTAATCCGTAAAACATTTATTTAATCTAATGAATTGACCAGAACAAGGCGAGGTTCTGACATACACATATTATATGCAATACGGAAACATATTTTCAAAGTATTTTTCGTTAAAGACATAATCTTACTTAAATTTTACAGATATTTTATATTAATCAGTCAGTATTAAACAACTTTAATATTTTTTTCTGTAAGGGTATTATAATATTAATATTACTTTATCATATTGGCTATATAGAAAGAGATCATTATGTTAATAGTACAATAATGACATTATTATACAACAGTTAGTTACTATATACATCACTGATGAAAGCACTAAACTTAATTACAATGGCAAGTGTGTTTAACTTAACATGTTTAGTTGTATTGAAAACTATTTCGTCCAATTAAGTTAAGTTGACAATTGAATTGTTTATTTTTGCTTGAATTTTAATTTTATTATTAAAAATGTGTGTTACAAATGTCCAAGATGGTCATAAATTGCATATTCAACCAAAGAAACACGGTCAAATATATTTAATTTGATATTACCGACGCATATACTAAAATTTGTTAAGTCAAATTAATTGACAACTGCATTGCTTATTTTTGCTTAAATTTAAATTTTATTAAATTTTATATAAAAAATCGTATATGTTACACGGAATAGAAAGCTCTTTTTGCGTTTCGCCCAGATTGTTTGTCCTCGGCTTTGAATCAACCACAAATATCTGGGTTCAACACAGTAATCATCGCTTTCCACTCTTCGTAACAAAATATATTTTTATTTGAATATAGTGCTTTATTTTTGTCTACCTCAGAAATGAGAATGCTTACAATTAGATATAACACCTCATGTTATAACATAGTATCATTTATGATGATGATATTTAATATACAGAATATAGAAACAAGTTACTAGGCAACAACTAGATAGATAAGTGAAACAATAAAAATTTATTAAAAAAAAAGATAATATCAATTAGTGATTTAAATAAAATTTGGCATCTATTAATTAAAAATTTATAAATTTTATGATTTAGTTAATGATTTTATTTACTGTAAACATTATTTGTATCATTTATCTTGATGAAGATGTACGTTGAGTTCGCCGAAATATCGATTATTAATAAATAATAATACAATCCTACAAACTAAAGTCATTTTATTTTATATTATAAATATTATTGAAATTATCTGTAGTAGTGGCGTGCATTCCATGGATGCGGCGCGGCGATTGCCTTATATTTTTAAAAATTAGTTTACAAGTTATATACATTTTTTGCATATAATATTTCAAACTTTTTATCTAACATTAATTCAAAATTAACCAATTGCCATAGCTATGTTATGCATTTTACCAAAAACCGAAAAAAACCCGTTATTTTTGCTGGAACGAATATATCGGTTAATTTCGGTTTAATACATATTCAAATACTTTTTTAAATTTTTTTGTTTTTTATGGATAACTACTCAGTTACTGAAATTGAAAATAAAACTAGGGATCACTTTGAGGCAAGTGCATTTTTTTGATAATAAATTTGTTTTTAATAATCTGAAATAATTTAAATAAAAATACATTTAAAAAAAAAATTAAAAATTAAAGGTATTGTCATTTTCTTCTAAATATAGATAGTTAAAAATCCTGTATACAAGAATTTGTTACGGTAACATTATGCTATTTAATTATTATACCGTTTATTCATTAATAATTATTATTATTTATATTATATTATTATAACAATTTATGTAGTATTTGAATGATTTTGATGGTATACGTTTGCGTGGACGTCCGATGAGTAGTTGGAATGGTATGATTGAGAGTGTTTTGCGTGAGCGAAAGTTTCCAAGTAGTAGGAATAAAAGAGCATGTATGAGAGGAATTATGAATGTGGATGAAGCGAAAGTTGCTTGTTTGGATAGGAATGTTTGGAGGCGACTAATTTCGGGATGTTGAAAAGAGTTTGTGCCACACCCTTTTGGGTACATGGCGTGATTGTGTATGTATGTATGTATGTAGTATGCTTTTTATAAAAGTAGGAATAAAATGTTCTAAATTATGGTAAAAATAAGTTTTTAATACAAATAACAACATCGTTAAATTTTTTTAATTAATCTCCCGGCAGTGAACCGTAAACTGGTATTTTTGCCGGAACCGAAAAGATATATTTTTTTTTTAATTAAACCGGAATGAAAAATATAACCGTTCGAAGCCCTGATAATAATATTTGAATGTTGTGGTAATATTCGTATGCAATGAATGCAGTTAATATTCGTAACTTACAACGCATTCACGGCATTGTACGAGCACAACTAGAAGTAGGCAAAAATTATACATTTGTGCATGAGTTTTACAAATTTTTTATTTATTTATTTAAATAATAGTATTCAAAAAACATACTTGCTTGCCTATTTGAAGGCTACATACAAAGAAATAGATATAAGATAAATAAATAAAAATAACTTTGTTATATCACTAACATATAACAAAGTTATTGTTATTTATTTATCTTATTTCCAAAATGTATTACAAAATTACAGCTAATCAAGTTAAATAAATAGATATAAAGTTATATAAAAATTGAAAAAATTAAATATTTCGACAATATCATATTGATATCATTCGATGTGCAGTTGAAGATATCAATGCTTTTCTCCACAGTCTGATAGACATCCACCATCTTATACATCAATGAGAATAGCATACAGTTTGTCCTTGTAGGTTAATAGAATGTACTTCCTTTACAGGAAAACTCTGCTCCCCCCCCCCGCCCTCAGGAAATCACAAGCTGAAGCAGCGCAGCGTGAGTATTAAAATGCAATCGATCAATTGTATGTAATGTGTGTAATTATCAACTGTATGATTAACTAAGATATAGATGCGGTCAGTGGCGTAGCCAGAAACTTGTCAAGGGAGGGTTACTAATATTAATCAATAAAGATAATACAGTCGATTCCGCTTAATTGGGACACATCGGGACTAGGGCATTTTGGCCCAATTAAGCGGCTGTCCCAATTAACCGAATTTTACATAAAATTAAGCAATCCATATTTTTCTTTCAATAATTTTATTTTATAAATTCTTGGAAAAAACTATAAACTACATATAACCAAAAAAATATAAACTTTTAAGAAAAAATAATAATAAATTCCAAAATAAAATAATAAATAAATACATACATTTTTAATTCAATTCAAAAATGTGTCAAGTGTAGTCTGTCTTTTGTTTTTGAAACATTTCACTTCTACACTTATCCAGCAAAGCAATTTTACTAGAAACTGTCATATCACTTGTTGGCATCTTGGCAAGAGTCAATTTTTTTTAAATAAAATCGACAAAATGTAAGTTTAACAAACCTTCCACGCGCGAGGTGTAGTGGTAACTGAATCATAACTGAATACGTAACGATTGAGACAGCAGGGTAGACTCTCACAGCTTTAATGACCGGTGCCGCGCCACGCCGACGCGAGGGTAAACATTAACCTTTGAGCGCGCGTGGGTTCGTACTTCATACGTGAATGAATGTGTTGGGAAAAAAGTTCACAGCGCGCGATACTAATGTAATTAATTGATACATATTTGCTAGTTTTTTAAATATAATTTTCCATGTTGTGAATCAAAAAGATATGAAGCGTATCATATTAAATTGTTTGTAAATATTTTTTCTTGTGAATACATATTTGTAACATAATATATACTGTGATCTTAAATTTACTGTCCCAATTAAGCGGAATGTTGTCCCAATTAAACATGTAAATTTACTGTTGGTTCCTTGGTTTGGTTTCTGTTCTTTGAGATTTGGCCCAAATAAGCGGCTGTCCCAATTAAGCGGTGTCCCAATTAAGCGGAATCGACTGTACTATAATTTGTATAAAAAATATAGAGCAATAAAAATTATTTTTATAAAAATGAAAGCAAAATAACATATTTCATATTTCACATACGTATGTTTTTGGTCGTTCAGGTTCTTGGGGGGGGGGGGGTTCAACTCCCCTAGCACCCCTCTGGCTACACCACTGGATGCGGTTGTTTAAAAGAGATCTAGAGACATTTTTTGCACACAATTATTTGCCGCCACAATTCTTTGCCGCATATACGAGTATTTATTTGAAAAGATCTAAAATTAATTTTTGAACATAACATAATAGTTTAAATAATTAAGTTAGTTATAATAATATATTTTTATACGTATTAATATTATTATATATTAACTAGTTTTATATATATATATATATATATATATATATATATATATATATTATATATATTTGTCCTGTAAATGGTTGTACAATTGTTGGAGAACAAAGTCATTATTATTATATTATATTATTTTATATAAATTTAACCACTTGTTAATGTAACCAGTACACAAAATACAGAAAAATCTATCATTTTAATAAAGTATTTAATTTAATCAACTGCCGCCTAATTGTAACCGAGATTCAAAATACCAGACGTCAGTATATTACCTTGGATAATTATTGAAGATAAGTGAACCAATTTATACGTGCATATTTCTTTAGAATTCT
This sequence comes from Clivina fossor, assembly GCA_963966155.1. Classification (NCBI taxonomy): domain Eukaryota; kingdom Metazoa; phylum Arthropoda; class Insecta; order Coleoptera; family Carabidae; genus Clivina; species Clivina fossor. The sequence goes on along the minus strand of OZ014553.1, from coordinate 14,373,266 downwards.
GATTAAATAATGTACTATATAATATTTTCATTTGCGTTGTATTATATTATGGATGAGGATATTTACATATACGGTATGTATACGCAATTGTCTATTTATACATACTGTATCTAATCAAACTTAACCTAACATAACCTACTAACCTAACCTAACTTAAATAGCTAATTGCGTAGATATACTGTATGTGTAAATAGCCAATTGCGTATACATACCGTATGTATAAATAGCCACTTTCTTATATTATTCTAAAATGCATTATAATCAAAACGATTATTTTGCGTATACAACGATATCATATACATTCTAAATTAATGATAATAACACAATATTAAATTTTATTTTATTCAATTAATTGTAATTGTTGATAATAACACAATAATTTTACATAGACTATCTTGTTATTATTATAATTTTAATTGAAAGTTCCCGATAATATAAATAGATAAATATAAATTATTTTCCGGCAAACAATTTTCACAATTTACACATATTTATTTCTTGTCGTACTAGCATCATTATTATTATAATTACTTACTATTTAATGTAATATAATATGACAAATACTAATATAAGTAATTATTACATTATTATTACTATTAAGATTTTTTTGTTACATGATTTTTAGGTCATGGATTTATGTAAATTGATCGAAATGGGATTGTAGTTGTGTAAGATAAATAATAAATTATTATTTTTCTATTATTTTGTTTGTCCTAAAGGTGATTACTTAAAGAGTATTACTCTGGCTTAGTTTTAATGCTTTGCAACCGTTGCTAAAAATTTGTATTACAATATATTGTAAATTTTCATTCAAACGAAAGATTGGATTTATAACTTATCGATTCTAATTTATTGTTTATTTGAATAAGTATTAAAATTTTCTAGTTTTTACATCTCAATTTTTAATTTCTTAATAATAAAATCATTATAGACAAAAGTTGATTAAAAATCATTTACTCGTAGAAATATCTTGTTATGGCTTCATAACTTTAATATATTTTTATAACTTTGCCAAAAAAGTAATCTTTTTCTTATACAGATTATAAAGGGGAATACCTATAAAAATGATAAAATAAATAATACAAATGACATTTGCAATAAATAACAGAACATAGAAACAAGTTACAAAGTAACAAAATTAGTACCTAGATCATAATGATCTATTTAATTATTTGTTAACTAGTAACTTGTTTCTATGTTCTGTTATTTACTGTCAATGTCATTTATATCAATTTTTCTAATAAAAACGGACATGTTGAGTTCGTCGAAACCTCGATTATAAATAAATATTAATACAGAACTTTTACTTAAAGCAGTTTTATTTTAATATAAAGAGATCTGAAAAATTTTTTTACTATGTTATTTTTATGTTTTATTTAGTTTTTAAGTATTTTTCAATATCCCTAAATTAATTTATTTCCTCTTTCTTAATAAGGAAATCTATAGTTCTAAAGTAAAATGAAAATGAATAAAAAATAAATTGCCCCTTTCCCCTTCCCTCTATAAACATTGGTGAGCTAAAAGGTCCAAAATTTCACAAAAAGAATTATATGAGAAACTAAATAGACGCATAAAGCTTAGAATTTTTTTGTTTCTAAAGTGCGGATTGCGACCTACTGATGGGTCGCAAGTTGATTTCTGTTGTGATGCGTTAAATATTAAAATATAATCCCCATATACTGAAACATTTTAGTTAAAAATAAGGATGTGGCTGTTTATACATACTGTATGTATATACACTTGGCTATTTATACATACAGTATGTATACGCAATTTGTTAATTATATGTACGTACTGTACAGAGCCGTATTTACCTCTTTCGAGGCCCCAGGCGCAATTGAAATATGAGGCCCCCTTGCAGATAATCTTCAACTGACAAGGAATTGTCAGTGGAAAAAAAAATAGTTTTAGTCCTATTATTATTATATGAAAATGTTTTTAATTTGTTTAAATTGTTTATACATTGGTATTAAATCTAAAAAATCAGCAAAATCAAAACAAAATAATGTATAGGTACATAAGGAAAAAGAAAAATACACACATGGCTATAAATATAATAATAATCTTAAATAAACTTTTTACGCGCTTTTACCTTAGCAAACATATCAACAATATCATCATAATTGATGGATTTTTGTAACTCTGTTTCAATAAACAATAAGCTTAAATTACACAATTTTGATGTAAACTATTTCTCGAATAATTTTTCACTCGTTTTAAAACTGAAAACGAACGTTCATTAGTCACTGATTTATAAATTTGTACATTTCGAGAGGATTCGTAAGATTTTCTTGTTTCGCAAAATTTTTAACATTGCATAAATTCTTGGAAAACAAGTAGCAATAGCAACTAGCGGCTAGATAGAAAATAGTCCCTTTTGTTACAATAGCCAGATAGCCACCCTACTTAATATGCAGGTTTTTATTATCTTATTGACAATGACAACACCAGTACTTCAACATTAGAAACGTATTGAAATATAATTTACTCGTAAATTAAAACTAGAAACTAGAAATTAAAATATAATTTTCAAATTGATCTTAGTGACTGATATCTGATTTGAAATCTGAGACCCCTTAGCTACGAGGCCCCAGCTTGCGCCTCATGCGCCTGTGCATAAATACGGCTCTGACTACTGTATGTATATGCAATTGGCTATTTATGCATACAGTATGTATACTAGTATTGTATTAAAATGGACTTTTCCGCTGGTGACAGTAATGTCATATTCATTCTGAAGGTGTAGTAGCTTAGTAAGAGTTAAGTTATGTTAAGTGAATAGTTTATTTCGCCATAGTTGTTTGTTTGTGTCAATTAAAAATATTGAAAAGATATTAGTGAGTGAATTTTTATTTATAATTATGTCTTAAATATTCTAACATTAATTTCAAATAACAAAACAAATGTCCGATAATAATGAAAATAATATTAATGAACACAATTTAATTGTTGACTAAAAATTCAATGACTATGAACAATTATCAACGTCTGTTAATGTATTTTGCAAAGAACATTATCATCCATTTGTCATTAGAACTCGATTTAAAAAATAAGTTTTATGCAAATGTTGTCATGGTATTTAGCAAATTTCAAATGTCAGGGAAAACGTCCGAATCAACATTATGTTACAAGCGTTGTCCAGCACAAATAAATTTTTATAGAGGTAAACATGAAAAATGGACATTAACAAAAATGTTACTAAATCATAATCATACAATTGGATAAGAAGAATATAGATATTATGGCAAGGCAAAAAAATGAATGAAAATAACTATGATACAGCAACAGATTTGTTATTATTTAGTGCCAAAGCTGGAATGGTGGCAAGTTTATACGAAAAGACATTCTTACATCGATGATCATATTAAAGATGAAACTTTTACTGATGATTTTGATTGTCCCAACAAAATATTATCGGATAGAGAAAAATTTATTACGGCACTGACGATAACTAAAAATATTGCAGATATTTTGTCTAATTATGGATCGCAAACCTTCAATAAATATGTAGAGAAATTAAAAGTAATAGAAAGCAATGCAAGAAATAAAATTTCTTTTTCTGAACATGAGGGTAGTGGGCTTAGTGCAATTGAACCAGAAGAACCTGAAGAAAACAATTCGATCTAATAACGAGCGCTGTTCAAATGTATCAAATAAAAACTTAAAATTTAAAACTAAAATTAAATCCAAAAAACGTCCGAAGAGAAAGACTAAGCATGCCACTTTTTACAAAAAAAAAATGCAGAGTAATAATAATATATTTATTTTCTTATTTGCAGTTTTCCTCTTTTTCTTTACTTTACGGCGCGTTTCAATCTTGCGATCATTTTCAAGCTTGAAAATGATCGCAACATTGAAACGTGTCGTAAAGTAAAGAAAAAAGAAAAGAACTGCAAATAGAAAAACGAAAAAACAAAAACTTGAATATGCAGTTTAAGGAAAATAAAACAAAAAAAATATTTATTTTACTTTATTGATTTACCTACCAACCTACTTTAAATTTTATTACCTATATTTCACTGATTTAATGATACTTCATAGTTTATTGTTTACTTTATTAAACAATTATCAAAATATAATTTGTAATAATACCGTATGCAATCAGTATGTGTAAATAGACAATTGCATATACATAAATTATGTATAAATAGCCAAAGTACATATCACATATCATATGTATTAATAACCAGTTATATATACATACAGTTTGTATAAATACCCAATTGCGTATACATACTGTATGTATAAATAGCCAATTGCGTGTACATACTGTATGTGTAAATAGCCACATCCTAAAAATAATGGTTCGATAAAATGAAAATTCTTAGATGCCCTAAGAAATATTTTTATGTATATTGTAATAATATTTCGTACGGGATCCAATAATTTTCATTTTAATAAACCGTTATTTTTGAACAAGTTAATTGTTATTAATTAATAAAATTATAATTATTAATTTATAGTTAATTAAATTAATTAATTAGGTTAAGTTATAGTTAAACAAGACTAAAAAGCAAAAAATAATTATTTAAATAAAAAAAATTAATTAACAACGTTAATTTTCCCTAGCCCCTTACAGATTTATAATCCCATACAGAAAAACGTAGGGCAACGACAGCTACTTCCTGCAATTCTTACTATTATATATTGTATGCGCCCCACTCTTTTTGTTATAAATCTTATCGTCATTGCTTTTTGCCACATGTATTGCATTATAAATCTTTATGGGGCTAGAGAAATTATTTTATACATTTTAGTTTGTTTAAAAACATGTTATATTAAAAATGTTTTTATTTATTTAAATAATTATTTATTTTTAAAGAAACATTTTGTGTAATTGTGTTAAATTTTGTCTTTTCGTTTCTATAAACAATTAAACAATTAAACAATATATATATATATATATATATATATATATATATATATATATATATAATGTATTTATACTTGTAAACAAAAAAGTATTTTTAACTCATTTATCTTATGGACAAACAAGAATTTTAAACATTTAAAATATTAGCCAATCAGAAATGAGCAATGTACAATACAAGTCAGTTAATGTTACTAACAAAATTTTGTTGAGAAATTGGGTGTATTCTATAATCATTTCTGTAACCATTTGTCAATACAATATAACAAAGAATTAAAATTTCTAGTTGACTGATGTTCTGCATAGTTTACATATTTTTCGCCTACAATATTAGTTACACTTATGTAAAGACATTTTCGTCTTTTTCAATCATGTAAGTAATATGCTTTGTATAATTTGGACGCTAGTGTAATTTGACTTTTAATTTGCTATTTTAGTGTTTTTGCTCTGAAGAAGCTTATAAGTGTAAGCAAAATATTGTCAAATAAAATATACATTTGACGTTGTAGTTATGTTTGAGATGCTACCAGTAGATATGTAGTAACTAACTGCTGTATAATAATATTATTATTGTACTAGTAATATAATGACCTCTGAACCGTAGTTGAATATTTGAGAGTTGCGGTCTATGACACCGAATTTTGTAGTATTATATTTTCCAAATTTTTAATTATCTGTAAACTATATAATAAACTTAAATTTTCTCAGTTTTGGAAGCACTGTTCATATAAGACAATAATTGCTATTTGAATGTACTTGAATTAAGTTCAGTTTAAGAGGATATAAATGAAAAATTATTACCTATAAGGTAATGTTTTTTCTGGTAGTCAAGTTCATGTATTTAATAATATATAATTGAAAAAGCAAAATATTAAATATAATTACAGATTAATAGTGCTGAAATTATTAGAACACTTTTTGATAAAGAAATGTTTATTTTTTTCTGTTTTGTTACAATCATTTTATTGAAATGCGTGTTGTCTGTTTAAATTTTCATTTTTTAAATTTTTTCATTTTAACAAAATTATATAATATTATGAATTTACTCAAGCGAAAACAAGAGTTTTTTCCTTTTTGGTTCTCTTATGTATTTATTTTACTTATTGCAAAACAGCAAAAAAAATGTTACTTATTAAATAATATACATTTTTTAAAGTTATGTATTAAACAAGATTAGAAGTATATTGATAATCTTATTTATCATGTGTAAACAATAGATTTCCACAATAAAAAAATCCGATGATTTTCTGACCAAAAATTAAAAAATAATTCGTGCATGCAGCGGTTAAAAATGCAATGCACTAGCCGGAAGAACTGATATCACTTCAGGTATAGATCAAATAAAACAAAAATCAGGTAAACTTATGTTATTTGTAAAAATATTGAAAATAGTTATTTGATAAAAAGTTTTAAAATGAAATTTTAAATGACAAATTTTAAATTAAAAATTCAAAATAATTTTATAAAATATTTTTTAATAGTAAGATCTCGTTTATTAAAAAAAATACGTGTTTTTAATAAATAAATAGGTGCAGTTTTGATTCATAGTATTTACAACTTAAATCAGTTTTTTTTAAATCTATAATTACAATTAGATATTTAATACAATCTTTAAAACTATGATTATAATTATAAAATAAGTATTTTTAATTATAAATTTTATTCGTATGTTTTTATTATAAGCGTACTCGGACTCTACACAAGCAAAATAAAATAAAGCAAATGTAACATGATTCTGGCAATAATTTTTCTGTAAAGAGCAAGTATAAAAATTAATTCAATTTAAACTTAAAATAAACATACTATAGCGGTTATGTACTCATACAAAACTAATAAAAAAAAGAAATTTCTTGAAAATAAATAACTGAAAAATTTATGTTTCATACGTATATAGTTTTACTACGTAAGTATATAAGTTTGTTGCATGTTACATGTTAACAAATAATTAATACCGATGTTACGTTTTATCTCGCGGGAATATTCTTGCATTCAGAAAAATTAAATATTATCTGTAAATTAAACCTTAATGATAAGCGCCTGTGCTATAGTGTGGCTTAGTTAGAGCGAGGTGAAGACACAGTATTAAGAAGATGTGAATATAGTGATATTTAAATGAAAAAGTTTAGAAGTATATGGGAAAATCTATAAATAGACCACTCTGACATTATCATATAAATACTAAGAAATAGGAATACAATTTTTGGCGACACTGTATTTTGTTAAAATTATGTAATTTATGTGAGCACAAGCAGAATCTTTTTTGAAAATTTTATTAAAATCGGTTAAATATGTGGTCATACAGAATCTTTAAAAATTTTAGTATTTTTTCTCAAAAAGTTGATTATATGATTTATGTAAGCGTCAAGAGTATTTTCTGTAAAAATTCAATTAAAATCGGATAAATAATATGGTCATAATAAATTTTTAAAATTTTAGTAAATTTTTTCTTTCGGAAAGTTGGCAATATTGTAATTTATTAAAATTATATAATTTATGTGGACACTAGTAGAATCTTTTCTGAAAATTTGATCAAAATTGAATCAGTAATATAGCCACAATAAATTTTTTTTTGGAAAATTGGCATCAATTTAAAATATAAAACCACATGACCATCTTGGACACTAAATAAACCTATCCTAAAACATTCACTAAAATCATCCGTCTAGAAGGAGTTGTAATCGCAAAATTTTGACTGACGACTGAGCTAGCTGACGACGTACATACAGACACATAAACTAAGTTCGGATTCGTCTGATCTATAGGCTATATGAAAGATTTTTATACAATTTTTTTTTTAATGTTACAGACTCCGTACCGTTCCCTATACCACATTTTTCTTGCAGTCAAAGTGGTAAAAATGGCATTAATTTTGTGTCACTCATATAAAATAATTATAAATACAAAATATTCTAGATACATGTGCTAGCAGAGCCGTGCCGAAGGTCTGGCAAGTGAAATATTTGCCTTAGATAAAATATAAACAAGATTAGAAGTATATGGATAAACCCATATATAGACTACTTTGACATTTCTCGGAAAGTTGGCAACACTGTATTTTAATAATATTATAATTTATGTGGGCACTAGGAGAAACTTTTCTGAAAATTTGATCAAAATCGAATAAATAATGTAGCCACAATGAATTTTTAAAAAATTTTGTGATTTTTTTCTCGATAAGTTGGCAACACTGTATTTTGTTAAAATTGCATAATTTATTTAGGCACTAAAAAAAACTTTTATGAAAATTTGATTAAAATCGGTTAAATAAAATGGTCATAATAAATTTTTTAAAATTTTACTAATTTTTTTCTCGGAAAGTTGGCAACACTGTATTTTCTTAAAATTACATAAATTATATGAATACTAGGAGAATATTTTGTGAAAATTTGAGTAAAATCGGTTGAATAACATGGCCATAATAAAAATTTTAAAACTTTAGTAATTTTTTTCTCGGAAAGTTGGCAACACTGAATATTAATAAAATTATCTAATTAATAGGAGCATTAGGGAAATCTTTTCTGAAAATTTGATCAAAATCGGATAAATAATGTAGCCACAATGAATTTTTAAAAACTTTAGTAATTTTTTTCTCGGAAAGTTGGCATCACTGGAAAAAACCAAAACCACATGACCATCTTGGGCACTAGGCAAATTTATCCTGAAAATTTCATTATAATCGGTTGAACCTTCTAGGAGGAGTTGCGATCACAAAATTTTGTCTGACGACCAAGCGAGCGAGCGAGCGAGCTGACGACGCACATCCATACACCCACATAAACTAAGTTCAGATTCGTCATCTAGAGGCTATATGAAGGATTTCTATACAAGTTTTTTTTTTGAAAATGTTACAGACACCATACCAAACACTATACTACTTTTTCCTTGCAGTCAAAGTAGTAAAAAGGACGCATAATTAAAATATAATCAATTATATATTATTGTAAAAATTATTTAAAAAATTTATTTTATTCAATATTTACTCAGAATATATATATGTGTATATATATATATATATATATATATATATATATATATATATATATAAAACGAGTTAGTTTGGAAAATTTCCATAGGCAATTACCATGAAAAATCGACAATACGCGAAATACTTTTTTCTCGAGTTGAATTTGGAGGAATTTTAAAGAATTTTTAGATATTTTTTTGTATATTTGAAGTATATTTTATGTTTTTAAAACGGACTAGAAAATAAAAAATAATTTCTCCTAACTTCAGACAAATTTATAGCTTCATAGAGATTCCTGACTTCTCCAAACAGATTGTCCTGAAAATTTGTGATAGTAATTTCTTAATAGATGTGACAATACCGATATGATTTAAAACAGAGATCGTAAGGTGCATGCAATAGATAATAGTAAAGAATGTAAAAAATAGCTGTCGATGCACCACAGATTTTCCGTTTTAAATCTTACAAGTATAGTCATAACTACAAAAAATTTACAATCACAAATTTCCTGTATGGTATCAGGAATATATATAAAGTTATAAATCTGTATGTTGCCAGGATAAATTATTTTATAATAATAATAATAATAATACATTTATTTAAGTCAAAATGATACATGTTGAGTACAGTAACCTAAGTCAATATAGAACATATTTACAATCAGTTAAATATTCCATAAAGAATATAAAAATATTTCAAAAAACGTGATTTAAAAAAATCTGCTCTAGTATAAAAAACTGAAGTTGTTAAAAAGGTTTTCGCCCATTTTAAAAAAGCTTTTGTAGGTAGTGTCTTTTTATTTTTAGGTATTTTATTATATATGTGAGCTCCCTAATAATCGATACCTATTTGGGTTCTATTTATTCTGTGATGAGGTAGTAGAAATTACTTTTGTGTCTCGTGGTGTTATAGTTGTGAAAATCCTCATTCTTGTGGTATTTATTTTTGTTTGAGTTCACTTATTTTAAACACTGATAAATATACATGCATGTTAGAGTCATTATTTTCTCTGTTTTAAAGTATTCTTTACAGCTGGTTGTATGCTGTACTAGACATAGTGTTCTCAAGACTTTTAGTCCGCTTTAAAAACGTGGTATATTAATTTCTTTTTTAATTTACATAATTATTTTCTGCTTTTTAATTTTTATATATGTGTGTGTGTGTGTGTGTTTTGTATTTTCTATAAATGTTTTCTGTATTTTCAATATTTTGAATTTTTTTTGCTAAATACACTAATGTACGGAATTTGTGAATATGGCACAAAATAAAAAATAATATTTCTAATATTATTAATTAATTAATTAGTTAATATTACAATGTCATTCAGTTCTGAGCTATGTTTACAATTTTAAGTCTGTAGCTTATCGGGAAGTTAGTTTAAAATCGTTTGCAAAATTTGTACCGAACAGACAAACAAACAAATAGATAAACAAGAAAACGAGTTAATAAAAACGTGATAAAAAATACTAGGTAATATCTTTAAACTATTGTTCAAAATTTTTTTAAATTAGTAATTAGTTAGGTGGTAAATGATCATATTTTTTATGCGTATAGTAACTTTTTTAGTCATTTAATATTATACTATTGATTACACAGTATAACAAATTGTGAACTTTTTTTGTGACTTGGTTCTCTTTACAAATAACTGGTTTAGATTAATCTAAAATAAAAAAAAATCAACGTCAAAGTGATACTGATTTGTTTTTACGGACAGGAAATCAATTTTATGGAATTTTCGGCTTTATTTATATGTTTTACGCTGTGGTTGCTTTGGATGACCAATAATAGTTGTAAAATTTTTTCATCAACCCTTCGTATGATTAGAAAAGACACAATAGATATGACGCTGAAAGAAAATGGCTTTATTATAAAGCTAGAGAGTTGTAAAAATTATGTTTTTTTTGGGATTTTACCGGTATTTTTCGATGTAAATTGCTTTTATTTGATTTTCCTTTTCTCGCAAAAAAAAAACAAAAATCTTTCTAGGTATATTTTGGAACCGTTATTGATGTAAAACATCATTATAATATAGTACACATTACATTTATACTTTTTTTGTATGGATGAATCAATAAAAAGCGATACCCATCGATTTACGTTTAATTTTGTTAAGGATATTTTGTTTAAGTATTTCATAATTATGAAATACTTAAACAAAATAATTATAATTATTTAATGTGAAATAAATTAATAAATTTATGTTTTAAAAAATTAATGTTAAATTCACTTAAATAAACGTAAAAACAATCATCAGAAAGTAATTTAGTCTCAAAATTAATATTAGTTGAGTTTAAAACTCGCGCGCAATTTTTATCGAAAAATAAAGGTAAAATCACAAAAAAAAAAAAACATATTTTTACAACGCTCTAGCTTTAATATAAAGCTGTTTTCTTTCAGCGTCGGATCTATTGTGTCATTTCTAATCGTACGAGGTGTTTATGATGAACTTTTACAACTATTATTTGTCATCCAAAGCAACCATAGCGTAAAAAATAAAAATAAAGTCTAAAGTTCCATAAAATTAATTTCCTGCTTGTGAAAACAAATCAGTATAACTATTTTTATTTTTTTGCATTAAACACCATTAATTTTATATTTATTTATCTAATTAAACATTAGACAATTTTTAAATTAAAGAAAAATGCATTGGCCCTGCCGGGGTTTGAACCCGGGACCTTTAGGTTTCGCGCCTAATGCTCTACCAACTGAGCTACATGGCCACTACGACATGTCAATGCATTTTGTTTATTTGACTGGTCATGATAAACTCATGAATTTTATCCAGGCAAATACGATGTTGAAATATTTTACATCTAGCAATGATATTTTTTTTAATTTTTATAAATTCTTTTGGTGTAAATGTTTAACTATTTTTATTTTTTTGCATTAAACACCATTAATTTTATATTTATTTATCTAATTAAACATTAGACAATTTTTAAATTAAAGAAAAATGCATTGGCCCTGCCGGGGTTTGAACCCGGGACCTTTAGGTTTCGCGCCTAATGCTCTACCAACTGAGCTACATGGCCACTACGACATGTCAATGCATTTTGTTTATTTGACTGGTCATGATAAACTCATGAATTTTATCCAGGCAAATACGATGTTGAAATATTTTACATCTAGCAATGATATTTTTTAATTTTTATAAATTCTTTTGGTGTAAATGTTTAACTATTTTTATTTTTTTGCATTAAACACCATTAATTTTATATTTATTTATCTAATTAAACATTAGACAATTTTTAAATTAAAGAAAAATGCATTGGCCCTGCCGGGGTTTGAACCCGGGCCTAATGCTCTACCAACTGAGCTACATGGCCACTACGACATGTCAAACCCCGGCAGGGCCAATGCATTTTTCTTTAATTTAAAAATTGTCTAATGTTTAATTAGATAAATAAATATAAAATTAATGGTGTTTAATGCAAAAAAATAAAAATAGTTAAACATTTACACCAAAAGAATTTATAAAAATTAAAAAAAATATCATTGCTAGATGTAAAATATTTCAACATCGTATTTGCCTGGATAAAATTCATGAGTTTATCATGACCAGTCAAATAAACAAAATGCATTGACATGTCGTAGTGGCCATGTAGCTCAGTTGGTAGAGCATTAGGCGCGAAACCTAAAGGTCCCGGGTTCAAACCCCGGCAGGGCCAATGCATTTTTCTTTAATTTAAAAATTGTCTAATGTTTAATTAGATAAATAAATATAAAATTAATGGTGTTTAATGCAAAAAAATAAAAATAGTTAAACATTTACACCAAAAGAATTTATAAAAATTAAAAAAAATATCATTGCTAGATGTAAAATATTTCAACATCGTATTTGCCTGGATAAAATTCATGAGTTTATCATGACCAGTCAAATAAACAAAATGCATTGACATGTCGTAGTGGCCATGTAGCTCAGTTGGTAGAGCATTAGGCGCGAAACCTAAAGGTCCCGGGTTCAAACCCCGGCAGGGCCAATGCATTTTTCTTTAATTTAAAAATTGTCTAATGTTTAATTAGATAAATAAATATAAAATTAATGGTGTTTAATGCAAAAAAAAAAAATAAAAATAGTTAAACATTTACAACAAAAGAATTTATAAAAATTAAAAAAAAATCAGTATAACTTTGACGTTGATTTTCCTTTATTTTAGGTTAATCTGAATCAGTTTTTCTAAAGAGAACCTAGTCACAAAAATCGTGTTGGACGGTGTTATTAATATTTTACACATAAATCACAGTGCATTTCTTAAAAAAATTAACAATAAAATTATTATTATTTTACAGACAATTTAATTTAGAAATAGTACATTTTTTAAAAAAGTAAATGGACTTTATATGACATAGCAACTTCTAAGTGAATTCTCATCTTTCCAAGCGTAGCTCCAGCCGGATGTTAGTAGAACGTGTTGGTCATTTTAGTAGAGGTAAAAGTTCAGCTCACGGAATATGTTTGCCTTCAGTTGCACACATCACCTCACAAAGTAATTATTCTCAACTATAACTAAGTGATTAAATGACATATATTGCATGTGATAAAACGTCAGGGGTTACGTTGACATAGCTAACTACTTAGTTAATATTTATTTGTATTCATTTTGTGAGAGTATTATATTTTACTAGGTTTTTTTTAATTATGAAGAAACGTAAAAAAAATACCAACACAAATAATTGTTTTGAAAAAAAAATAGTGGCTTATTTATATTTTTAAGTATAATTTCTAAAATTGTACATATTATTCTGTTTTATCGTGAAGAAAATTATTTAATTTACTTAGTTAAAGTATACGCTCGTATACGTTCGTATACAGGGTGATTTATTATTAATTAGAAATATTTTAACTGGAGTATCCTGGGCGCAGAATATGAAGATTTAACGCAAATCACTTAGATAAAATGTGGCTCCTTACTGAGCTACAAGGTGTTTTATTTAAAAATTTAAAAACGATTTTTGTCCAGTATTTAAAAAATATTTGACGTATCTTTATCATACTTGGCAAGAAGTGTAGGTACCGTACACAATACTAAATTATGTTTAATAAAAGTTTCTGGCTACTGCAAATGGCGTACAACAGGGGCAAGCGAGAGGTTGATCCTTCCTAAATTCTACGATACTGGCGGAATTGTCATTTTAGCACAATTTACCGATTCTCTAATACTTTCTGTGTAAAAAAACATATTCTTTCTTCGTAAAGATAAAGCTCTCGTATTTTCAATCAACAGACATCCAATACCATTTTGTGAATTTTCTTCATCATTTCTGGCGTGGTAATCTCATTTGGTGGACCACTGCGATGCTTGTCTTGGCAGCTCGTACGGCCTTTTTTAAACTTTGCCACCCAATATTTTACTGTTGTAAACGAAGGAGTAGACTTTACCAGTGTAGCTGTATCTAGCTCCGCTTTGATATTGATTGAACTGAGACCTTTCAAATGAAAGCGTATTGTAACCACATAACGATGACCAATTTTTTTCCATGTTTACAAATTCACTCTGAGAGCGCATTTACTATTCAAACAACAACCGCCATCTATACGTCAGTTTGGAGACTTCTGAGACAATTTTCGTATGTAAATATAATGTCTGTCATGTACTTGTACTAATGTACTAATTATTAATTATTATTTAACGTTAGTGTACGAGTTTTATTTTATAAGTTGATGTTTAATATGCTATTTTAATGTAAATATCAAATAATAGCTATGAATTTCTATTATTGGTGTTATATTGTTCTATTCTAGCATCAATTAAACTTTTTATTTTGCTACTAATACCACTATATTAAAGAAAAACTAGTAACATACATTGATTACAAATATGTGTAATCAAGTACTCGTATAAGTAAAAAATTATTCCGCCTATAAGTCAATCAGTTTTATAGTAGATAAAAAACATGTAATATTTCACTATATTACTTGGATACAAAAAATTAATAATGAATTTACGTATATTTATGTATTTCAATAATAAATTTTTTATTTCATTCTATATTAAATCCACCAAGCTGTTTAACAGATGTATTTAGCAGTTAACAAATAAATTATACTCCTATAAGTTAAATTGCATATTGGTTATCTATATTTTACGGTAATAAATTAATTAATATTTGATTGAATATACGTATCTTAACAAGTAACTAAGCAAGATTGTTATAGTAAACGCACACATAAATTTATTTTAAAGAAGACTTAATAGTAGAACAGAAAATGAATAAGAAGAAATTCAGCCAATTTCTGCTTCGACATTGATAAATGTTATGCAATGAAAATTTTGCTACTCTTATTATAATTATGATTACATTATGTAATTTTTTTTAAGTTTTAGTTATAAATGTAGTACAGAATATTATTTTATTTTGCCTCACACAGAGATATTATAAGTTTTATTTTAATGCTGTAGCTATTTTTACTTAATGATAGGTTACAGTATTTATTGCGTTAAATAAGTTGTCATACTATACTTGACATTGACAAAATGACAAGTTTTTTTTCAAATGTAAAAGACATTTATATTACTTGGTAATTAAAATACCGGTATACAAAGTGTCTAAAATAAACTGAGTTAGCATCAGTAAGAGATACAATTAAATTTGACGCAACAAGGTAGTTTATATTAATTTTTTTTTCGGTACCGTCATATCACAATTAACTAAAGCCGTTTATTTTTAAAATTATTGATTAAAGAAATATGGTTTAAATTATAACATAATTTTGAGCATTTTGTTAAATTTAATAAATTTTGACAGCAAACAACTGTAAAAAAATGGTAATTTAAACTACCTGCATCCACACAAGAATGTACAAATGTACAAGAAACAAGATTAGAAGTATATGGGTAAACTCATATATAGACCACTTTGACATTTCTCGGAAAGTTGGCAACACTGTATTTTAATAATATTGAAATTTATGTGGGCACTAGGAGAAACTTTTCTGAAAATTTAATCAAAATCGAATAAATAATGTAGCCACAATAAATTTTTAAAAAAATTTGTAATTTTTTTTATCGATAAGTTGGCAACACTGTATTTTGTTAAAATTGCATAATTTATTTAGGCACTAGGAGAATTTTTATGAAAATTTAATTAAAACTTGTTAAATAAAGTAATAAATTTTTAAAAGTTTAGCAATTTTTTTTTGGAAAGGTGACAACACTGGATTTTGTTAAAATTACATAAATTATATGATTACTAGGAGAATTTTATAATATACTTTTATCGGTTAAATAACATGGCCATAATATATTTTTTAAAACTTTAGTAATTTTTCTCTTAAAGTTGGCAACACTGGATATTAATAAAATTATATAATTATATAATTAATGGGAGCATTAGGGAAATCTTTTCTGAAAATTTAATTAAAATCGGATAAATAATGTTTCTAATATAAATTTTTAAAAATTTTAGTAATTTTTTTCTCGGAAAGTTGGCATTACTGGAAAAAACCAAAACCACATGACCATCTTGGGCACCAGATAAATTTATCCTGAAAATTTCATTAAAAGCGGTTGAACCGTCTAGGAGGAGTTGCGGCCACAAAATTTTGACTGACGAGCGAGCGAGCTGACGACGCACACACATACACACACATAAACTAAGTTCCGATTCGTCATCTAGAGGCTATATGAAAAATTTCTATACACAAATTTTTTTTTGAAAATGTTACAGACACCGTACCAAACGCTATACCACTTTTTCTTTGCAGTCAAAGTGGTAAAAATACTCTTTTTCAGTCAAATAAAATTGAGATAATACACGAAAAAAATAGCATTTTTAATGACCAAAAAAATATAATATAAAAATTTAATTCAAGTATAAAGATACGCGAAATTGTAAACAAGTTTTGGTAGTGAGAAAGAATATATGCGTTAGATGTTAATGAAGTAACGGATCATCAATTAGCACACACTATCATTTGACTAGATCAGATCATTAACTACTGCAGAAGCAATTTATCAGTGTTACAACTTGTATTCTTTACTGAAGTATGATAAGTAGACTTGTACAAAGAAGCGTTATATATTAAAGAACCTGTTATCATTTGTACGAATAAGTTCAAGTGTTTATGAAATATTTTATTTATTTTATAACATTACATTTTAATCTATAAAATATTTATTTATTAAAATATTATTATTATACGTATGCGAGGATGTCCGCGGGGTAGTTGGAGTAGTATGATTCAAAGTTTTCAAGTAGTAGGAATACAAGAGCATGTATGACAGGAAGTATAAATGTGGATGAAGCTAAAGTTGCTTATCTGAATAGAGATGTTTAAAGGAACTTGATTTAGGAATAGGAAAAAGAGTTTATGCCACACCCTTTTAAATGCATGGCGTAATTGTGTGTATGTATGTTTTATGTAATAATCTTTTGTCTAAATGACAATATACAAAGTGGCTACTTACTTAATCTATATTATAAAAAATAAAAATAACACAATTCCAAAAAAAAAAAAAAATTGTAACCATTCTTTATTTTAAAATTTACAAAAAATTATAAATACAAAAAATAAAAAAAAAAAAAACACAAAATATTACAGTTGCTGGTGAATAGTACTACGTATTATTTTTTTATGAAAAAAAAAAAACATTTCTACAGTTTTAGAATATTTTAGACGAATATTCAGAATATTTATGTTATAATATTTTGTTTTTGCTTAAATCGCCATTAATTTATTTTGATAAACTAATTAAATTATTAGTCAATATTTAAATTACTTGGAACTTTTAGCTATTTTGTGAGCCGCAAAAACTGAAGGTCCCGGGTTCATACCCCAACAAGGTCAATGCATTATTTTTTATTTAAAAATTGACTAATAATTTAATTAATTCATCAAAATAAATTAATGGTGATTTAAGAAAAAACAAAATACTATAAATAATATTATACACCATTTGTAATTAAGAATATAAAATATTCAGTGGTATAATAAATAGCTAGTCTTTTAAAGAAAAAGATATTAAAATGATTATATTGATATTTATATATTATTATTTATATTATATTATTATTATTTATATTATATTACATTGTTAATTATATAAAAATTTTTGTTGGTTTGATTCTCATAAACCGAAATTTTTTAGCTTTACTATGTATCTTCACATAATCAGTTGTAGTAGCTAGTTTCTTTAGTGTAAGAATTTTGAGAAAATCTAAAAAATTTATAATATTGAAATTTGTAATACAACGGTATAATAAGTGACCTACCGAACCTGTACTATTAATAAGTATTAACTATATATATATATATATACAGGGTGTAACAGAATAACTATTCCTAATTTTAACTGGAGTATCCTGGGCTCAGAATATGAAGATTTAATGCAAATCACTAAGATAAAATGTGGCTCCTTACTGAGCTACAGGGTGTTTTATATAAAAATTTAAAAACGATTTTTGCCCAGTACTTTAAAACTATTTGACGTATCCTTATCATACTTGGCAGGAAATGTAGGTACCGTACACCATACTAAATTATGTTAAATAAAAGTTTCTGGCTACTGCCAGTGGCGTACAACAGGGGTAAGTGAGAGGTTGGTCCTTCCTAAATTCTACGCCACTGGCGGAATTGTCATTTTAGCACAATTTTTCGATTCTCCAATTCTTTCTGTGTAAAAAACATACTCTTCCTTTGTAACGATAAAGTCACTGTTTTTCGAGATATTTAAAGTTAAACATAAGCTGCACCCTTGGGATTTTTTCAAAATTTGCTCAAAAAAATCTGAAAAAATTCAGTAAAATAGAGAAAAAAAATAGCTACATAATATCTAAGTAACTTTTTCTCTAACTCATTCTGGTTTGGCTGGAAAAATTATTGAAAATTAAAATTTTTTGCATTTTATTTTTTTTATTTTCAATAATTTTTACAGCCAAATCAGAATGAGTTAGAAAAAAAAGTTACTTAGTTATTATGTAGCTAATTTTTTTCTCTATTTTACTGATTTTTTTCAGATTTTTTTGAGCAAATTTTGAAAAAATCCCAAGGGTGCAGCTTATGTTTAACTTTAAATATCTCGAAAAACAGTGACTTTATCGTTACAAAAGAAGAGTATGTTTTTTACACAGCAAGTATTGGAGAATCAAAAAATTGTGCTAAAATGACAATTCCGCCAGTGGCGTAGAATTTAGGAAGGATCAACCTCTCACTTGCCCCTGTTGTACGCCACTGGCAGTAGCCAGAAACTTTTATTTAACATAATTTAGTATGGTGTACGGTACCTACATTTCCTGCCAAGTATGATAAGGATATGTCAAATAGTTTTAAAGTACTGGGCAAAAATCGTTTTTAAATTTTTCTATAAAACACCCTGTAGCTCAGTAAGGAGCCACATTTTATCTCAGTGATTTGCATTAAATCTTCATATTCTGAGCCCAGGATACTCCAGTTAAAATTAGGAATAGTTATTCTGTTACACCCTATATATATATATATATATATATATATATATATATATATATATATATATATATAAAGTGATAATTATCATAAAATTGCGATGAGTTATACGTCCGTATTTGTTCCTGTCATCATTTAATACTTTGTTCCAGGTTTTTAAATGCTATTTAAGTTGACTTTCCTTCATTACCATAATTACAAAATTTATTTTGCTACATACCAGTTCATATATTGAATTATACACATAACATATAGAAGAGTTATTAAATTTGTTTCATTCAAGATGTAGTTATTTTTTTAATATAATTAATTCAGCAAAGTAATAATTACAATAAGGTAATTTTGTATTTTTTTAAAATATTAATATTATAATATGCTTTTTAAAATAGTTTTAAATATAGTAAAAAAAATTTCAGAACTCATATATATATATATATATATATATATATATATATATATATATTATATATATATATATATATATATATATATATATATATAAGGTAGGTTAGGTTAGGTTTAGGTAGGTTAGTTATGTTATTATTCAATATGAACGCTTGTCTCATCGGCGCAAATGATAGGTATTGGACTGGCGCAAAGTGAAAAGTGTCCGTTTTATAGTGAAAAATAATTAATACAAGTGATAATATTTTTTTTTGTGTGCATTATATTTTGTTCAATGTTAAAATATTGTTTTTAATGTTGAATAAATTTAATTATAGTAGAATAATTTATTTTTTGTGCAATATATCTTTTATGAGTGCAAATTGTTTTTATTTAAGTGAATATGATCTAAAGTAAAAGTAAAGGAAAGTAAGTAAGTAAAAGTAAAGTAAAAGTAAAAGATCTAAAGTATATTCTAAATAAAAGTGCAGTTAATTACAACCCGTTTTTATTTAACTACAAAAGCAAATATCAAATAAATTGAAACAAAAGCAAAATAATATAATAAAATAAAGATAAATCATAGAAAAATGAAATAATAGCCACACCTTTTTACTGATCCCTAAACAAACGTCCGTCCATGGAATTTATGTTAATATATTGCTTGTCAGAAATACATTATAGCCCATTGCTTGCTGACAAGCTCAAATAACAACATAATCGGTCTGCAATTGTCATTACATGATACATTTGATGTTTCATTACCATGCGGAACACGTTTCCTTTTAATAATAAACACAAATATTTTTTTCTGTTTCTTCTATGCTTGTCTAGTAGAATAGAAGAAACTTGATATTAAAAAGCGTTTATTAACCTTCGTTCATTATTATTTAGTTTTTCCAGTTGCCAGAAAGTCGTGATTTATTTATCTGTTATTAATACGTTTACTATAATATAATTAGTTGCCGATATTAGCAATTTTGTTTACCTTTTTAGTTAAAATTTACTTGAAAAAAATTATTTTAATCTAGCTTAATTACAACTGCATTACTCTATTGATAATAACTTTAAACAAAAGTTCATAAGTGTATTTGTGAAATTGAAATAATAATATCAGTGTCTAATTGCTTATCAGTGTCTTTTGACATTGATTAAATCATTATACTGATGAGTTTCTAAAGAATGTTTACGGTTAATTGGCCAGTCAATGATGCATAGCCTAAATAAGCCGATTCAATGATTGAGTAATTTTTGGAAAAAAATCTCAACATTAGAATATTATTATTGGTAAATAATTAGTGATAGTTAGAATCCAGTCTTTTACATATTTTTTATTCACTACTAAACCAACGTTTTGGCAATTTTTGTTGCCTTCTATAGGGCTCTACAAATATGTATACATATAACGCATACAAATATACATATAATAATAAATATAACAACAGAACAAAAACACTAACTCAGAATATTTCAGTTGATTTTACATGAAACGCAAAAATATATTATCTAATCTGAAACTGAATCTAAATTTAATTTTTCAGACATTGGTATTTATAGATAGTTTTTGTTCTTATTTGACATTTATTATTAAAATGATTTTTTGACATGCTTTTTACTACTTTGACTGCAAGGAAAAAGTAGTATAGCGTTTGGTACGGTGTCTGTAACATTTTCAAAAAAAAAAAAATGTATAGAAATCCTTCATGTAGCCTGTAGATGACGAATCTGAATTTAGTTTATGTGGGTGTATGGATGTGCGTCGTCAGCTCGCTCGGTCGTAAGTCAAAATTTTGTGGCCGCAACTCCTCCTAGACGGTTTAACCGATTTTAATGAAATTTTCAGGATAAATTTGTCTAGTGCCCAAGATGGTCATGTGATTTTGTTTTTTTCCAGTAATGCCAACTTTCCGAGAAAAAAATTACTAAAATTTTAAAAATTCATATTGGCTACGTTATTTATCCGATTTTGATCAAATTTTCAGAAAAGATTTCTTTAATGCTCCTATTAATTATATAATTTTATTAATGTTCAGTGTTGCCAACTTTCCGAGAAAAAAATTACTAAAGTTTAAAAAAATTTATTATGGCCATGTTATTCAACCGATTTTACTCAAATTTTCACAAAAGATTCTCCTAGTATTCATATAATTTATGTAATTTTAACAAAATACAGTGTTGCCAACTTTCCGAGAAAAAAATTAGTAAAATTTTTAAAAATTTATTTTCACCATTTTATTTAACCGATTTTAATCAAATTTTCATAAAAGTTTTTCCTTGTGCCTAAATAAATTATGCAATTTTAACAAAATACAGTGTTGCCAACTTATCGAGAAAAAAAATCACAAAATTTTTTAAAAATTCATTGTGGCTACATTATTTATTCGATTTTGATCAAATTTTCAGAAAAGTATCTCCTAGTGCCCACATAAATTATAATATTATTAAAATACAGTGTTGCCAACTTTCCGAGAAATGTCAAAATAGTCTATATATGGGTTTACCCATATACTTCTAATCTTGTTTATAACAGTGATGTTTTGTATTTTTAAATTTACTGATCAAATAATGTATTTTTGCGTTTCATGTAAAAAAGATTTATTTGAATGATTTTGATCGTATACTTGCGTGGACGTCCGACGAGTAGTTGGAGTGGTATGACTAAGAGTGTTTTGCGTGAGCGAAAGTTACCAAATAATAAAAATAAAAAATCTTGTATGAGAGGAATTATGAATGTGGATGAAGCAAAAGTTGCTTGTTTGGATAGAAATGTTTGGAAGAAACTGATTTCGGGATGATGAAAAGAGTTTGTGCCACACCCTTTTCAATACATGGCGTGATTGTGTATGTATGTAAGTATGTATGTATTTATATAGACATATAAAAACCTGAATTCCGTTTATTACTAATTATTTATCAAATATCAACACGCGACTATTTTCCCAACTAAATTATTATTGATGTTATTAACACGTTCAGTGCCTGTCGATTTTTCTGCTCTTACCTCAGAGGCCGACACGGGGCTATCGTCGTCTAAAATTCTTATGCCAGCGACACACACCGTGTGTCGTCGGCTCCCGGTGTGTGTCACCGGCACTGAACGTGTTAAACTAGATAAAAGTTATTTTATTATTTTTTATTATTTTATTTTATTATTTTTATTTATTAGATATTTTATTATTTTATGAGATCATGTAATGAAATTTATTTTTTTATTTGTTTTTAATTATATTTTCTAATATTTTTTAAATTATTGATTAAGATAAGGAAATATTTGGAGAAAAACTATTTTATTTTAATATTTATTGAAACTAGTAATTTTTGCATTTTTTTTTTTGGATTTTTCATAAATTAATAATTTTCGTTTTAAGTTTGAAAATTTTATTTGCTGTAAATTCAATTTGATAATAAATTATTTGAATGTTTGTTTTTTATTAAATTAGAAACAAATTCCTAGTTTGCATGCGATGAAAATTTTATTACACTCTCAATATAAAGAATAATTGTATAGGTATTAAATTAAATATTTATAAATTTTAACATGGTTAAAAATTTTCCAGAACACAATGTATAAAATAAAACTGTTTTAGTTTTAAGTTCTGTATTAATATTTAATTAAAAACAACGTTTTGACAAACTCAACGACCGCCTTTATTAGGAAAACTGATACAAATGACATTTACTGTAAATAAACAGAAATATAGTTGAAACAAGTTACTAGGTAACAAATAAGTAACTAGATATTAAAATTTTTATTAATTTTTTAATTAATGGAAGATAAATTTTATTTAAATCAGTTACTAATCACACTGATTGATGTTACCTTTTTCTTTATAAATTTCTATTGCTTCTCTTATCAATTTGCTGTTAGTATTAATTGCAATAATTGCAGTATCTTCAAATTTTACATTATAAAGACTTATTGACATAGAACATCCTATAAATGCGGAAAGGTTTATGTCGGATAGACAGGTAGAACTGTGTCTACTAGACTGACATAACATAAGAGGTCAATTCGTTTAAATCATTCAGATAAATCTACTATTTCTCAATATGCGTTTGAGTATTCATATAAATGATTTTAAAGCTACACTTTTGCATGGACGTCCGATGAGTAGTTCGAGTGATACGATTGAGAGAGTATTTTGCGATTTGTGGATGAAACTAAACTTGCTTATCTGGACAGGGATGTTTGAAGGAGACTGATTTTGACATGGTGGATAGAGTTTGTAAAACACACGTTTGGATACATGGCGTGATTGTGTATATATCATAATTTAATCAAAAAATTAACATTAAAATTTTATTGTTAAATAACCGTAAACCATTAAAACCATAAGTTTCTAGTCAAGTTTTTTTTTTTGTTAATTGTTGGACGTGGGTGATTATGTTTTATTTTCTCATAGTTTTATTCTAGAATTTATGTTATTGACAAATGAAAGGTGTTATTAAGTAAAGCAAAGTGTTTATTGCATATCTGTTTGAGGGAAGTTTACCAGATAAACCTAATAATGTAAGTATATACTAGAGATAATTACTATTTAAACAGTGTATACACTTTTTTAATGTGTTTGACATTTAATTTATATATTAAATGCGTGGAGTAAATTGATGTATTATATACAAATATGTTGTTTTATCTCGTTTATAAATCGAAATAAAAATCTTAGTCAATTTATTTTCATAAAAATTTAATACGGAAAATTATTTCTGTAAATTTATTTATAATTTATTTATTTTGTTCTATATGAAAAAGGAAGGTCAATATCAGATTTACTTTTTTTGACATACTAAATTAAAAAACTTTTTTGGTAGTTTATAAAACTGTAGAACTTGAACATGTGTTTTACATTAAATTTTAGAAGCATCGTACACTAAGCCAACGGTGGGTAACCCATGAGATGTTTCCTACTAAGTAAAATTTTAACAGTCGTGGATATTTAATATTTAGCATTGTTCGGAAGTTAGTACGTTGACATATCCATGACTGTCTGGTTTATCGAACTTTGTCACATTGTAAGCATTTTTGTTGTCGTTGTTTATTGCTTTTGATTCAGTTTAGTCGGAAATTAAATTATTTTATTTCAGTTACAAACAGACATTCAGAAGAAAATCAGTAAATTGTAAGTTACGAATTTGAGTTTAACATCAAGTTTAGTTAAGAGGTTAACCCAGTTCTCTAGAGCTAAAAGCTGTTAATGTCAAAGCACACAGTTCAAAGGGGAATTATTATTTTAAAATGGGGTAAAAAGCACTTTATTGTACGTCATTCAAACAACAAAATAAATTCGCAAATGTTCTTCTTTTTGCTGCATGCCTGTAAAATAACTTCGCCTGAAGATTCTTCAAAGAAAAAGGTGGCCTGATTGCTCCGGGAAATGCCGCCTGTAAAATAAAATGTTTATACCCCTTTGAAGATTAATAGTATTTGTTAGAATATTAAAAAATATTTTCAATAAAATTTGTTTATTTTACATCTATATAGACATTTTCGATTTTAACTGCGATTTCATTTTAAATGCTTTAGAATTACAAGTACATTTTGTTGTAGAAAGGACAAAATAATTACATAATATACACACACACACACATATATATATATATATATATATATATATATATATATATATATATATAAATATATATATATATATATATATATATATATATATATATATGTTAATTTTCGTTATTCGACTGAGTATGATAGTAATTAATTTAATCTTCTTACCTGACATATACCTGACAAAAGAAGATTAAATTAATTACTATATATATATAGTAGTTTTTGTTTGTTTATTATTTTTGTCATTTGTATATTTTTTCTGATATAGATATACGTAGAGTATATCGAAACGTTGATATTTAAATATATACAAACAACTTAATCCTAATGTTTTTTATTTTTTTAACATAAAACTTATAAGATTTTGTTTTTCAAATAATACGGAGATCGAAAATTTTCCAGTTTTTTTCTGTATCATATATAGTGGATTTGTCCGTGAAACAGTAATCGAATTTCTCATAAACAAGAGACTACACGATGTGTACCTCTAGCTGCGAATGTCACGGTTAACGTATAGAATCTGTTAGCTGTACATTGCGTTGTATTCAAGAACTTATGATGTTGTACCTATGCTGGAACATACCTTATATGCATGTGCTATGTCAAGGCCGGTAAGTTTTCGTGCTTGTCCGTGGTCAGGTACAAGCAGCCACATCTTCCATATGTTTGTTTTTTTATGCAGAGTCGGACTGACCCACCGGACCACCGAGCTTTTTCCGCCGGTGGGTGTCATCATTATGGGCCTTGACCGGCAAATGTCAAAAAAAATTAAAACCGATCTCTGAGTTTTACAAAAATTTAAGAAACAGATTTTCCCAAAAACATCGATATAATTTTCCCAAAATCAATAGTGGTAATATTCTCGATAAAAATTTCGAATTAATGACAAATTTAATTAATAGAAAATAAAACAATAAATTTGAAAAAGAACCATTTGAAATATGAGTTATTGGATTTATTCAAGAAAAAAGAACACATTTATTAACATCGTAAATAATAAAAATAAATATTTTATTTATAATGAATCCGATGATAAACAACCTGAAACTAGAGAAGAAAATGAAAACAATATAATAAACTGTAGTATAATAGTTGTAGAAATTGTGTTGTTTTTTGTTTTTCAGTTTTGGAAAAATTTTATTTCCACACATTGACATTGCTTATAATTTCATGCAAACGAACATTTTCAAAATTAAAGTACATTTTAAATAGATTGAAAAATTGTCTAATTCAGAATAATTTTGAGGCTTTCATGCTCATGTCATGCGAGAAGGATATTTTGAAAAAATTAGATAATAATGAAATCATTAAAAAAATTCCGAAAAAGTCTTTTATTATATCTTTTTTAACTTAGATTTAAATAAAGAATTATATTTAGTTTTATATGTGTCATTTTTGCAATTCATATTTATTTTTCTGTAATGTCATTTTCATGTTCACTAGCATAAACAAACATAAAAACATAACGTATTTGAACAATTTTGGGATGTAAGATGAGCTTATTCTGCAACTTTCACCGGGCCCAATCCTTTATCCTGTCCAACCCTGTTTTATGTATTGATTACAATGACAAAATTATGTTTAGATACAGGTCCCGCAACATTTAAGTTGCCGGTTCTTTATGACAAAAGATTATAAAACATAATTTATCTCACTTTTAGTTTTTTTTTATTAAAGTATAAAAATAAAAAATATATATAAAAATACATACATACACAATCTCGCCATATACCCAAAAAAGTGCGGAACAAACTCTTTCTATTATCCCGAAATTAGTTTTCTCCAAACATTCCTATCCCGGCAGGCAACTCTAGCTTCATCCACATTAATAATTCCTCTCAAACATGTCCTTCTATTTCTACTACTTGGAAATTTTCACTGACGCAAAACATTAAAATAATTATCCTATTTTATGTAATTTATAAAATATTAATTAAATTCAAATTTTCTTAGCTTTATTTCGTCACGAAATCATTTATTATATCAAAATAATCTATAAATTTACATATATTGTGCTTTATAGCTAAATTAAAGTTTTTCATGTGTTACGGTAAATAATTTTTGAATATTCTCTGTGTATAAAAAAAAATCTTTTTCCAGAAACAGTTGTAAACGTAGATAAATAACCAAAAAAGTATTGTATAGGTATTTAAAAAAACGAATAATAATCGGCTGTTGATTTCATCCAAGCAAATTGGTTAATAGACGAATTCACACGCAGCACCGTTTAGCATTACACCTTATATCTGTACAAATGTAATAATAATAATAAAACCAATTATTATTATATTAATTTATAATTAATTAATTCTCGTCGTTTAAAAATAGAATTAGGCATTTCGTTCTGTAAAAAGTGGCAAATATTATGTCGGCGCATACATAACTTTAACAAATCGTACTCCCTAACTGCTGAATAAATAAATTTTACTACTCAAATGCTGTTCGAAGGGTATTTTCATCATTTTTATTTGATTTAGACATTTTTCGAAAACCGAAATTCAATATTTCAACAAAAAAAAATTTAATTTTTTCAACTATCTACTTTAAATAATTTTTTAATGGAATAATTTTACGGCGTTATAGTATATTATCGGCAAGTTTGTACATGTATGACAGGCTTTAAAAATAAATCATATATATATATATATATATATATATATATATATATATATATATATATATATATACTCGGCAAAAAAAAAACGCGCTACTTAAAAAATCAAAAAAATTGTCGATTTTCAAATAGGTGTAACTCGGCAAATTTTGAACGAAATTTAATGAAATTTTTTGTACAACAAAGTATGAAGTTTTGTCTTTAAGGTCATGTAAGATATGTCCCATTTGAACTATTCCATTCCCCACCACACCCCGTAGAAAAAAACATGTTTTGACTTTTAAAATTGTCGAACTTTGACAACATGTATAGCATACAAAAAAAAATTACCAAGTAAAAATTCAAACATTTCTACGTAAATTCCGCTTAATTTCAAGAACTTGTAATGCTTTGGCGCGAAGTTATGATTTTGTTTTTAAATTTACCCTGCATTTTGCGAGTTAAAAGTTCTGACAAAAAACATTCAGACCATTTTAACGACCAAACAAATCTGTTCAATGGTAAAACATTCTTCGTTTAAAAGAAAAGTTTGAAATTGTAAAGCATTTTGCAGAATCAACCTAAAAAAATAAATTTGCAAAATGCAGGGTAAATTTAAAATAATCACAACTTTGCGCCAAAGCATGGTAAGTCTTTGAAATTAAGCGAATTTTACGTAACAATGTTTTAATTTTTACGCCTCTTGGTAAATTGTGTCAAAAAATTTTTTTGTATACCACACATGTTGTCAAAATTTGACAAAACATGTTGCCAAAATTTGACAATTTTTTAAATCAAAAACCTTTTTTCCTGCGGGGTGTGGTAAGGAGCGGAATAACTTAAACGTTGCATTATTTTGCACGGCCATAAAGAGGAGGCTTTAAATTTATTTTTCAAAAATTCATTAATTTTAATCCAAAATTAACCGAGTTTTGCCCCAAAAACTCGCAAAATGCAAGATAAATTTCGAAAAATTATAACTTTGCGCCAAAGCATTGCAGGTCCTTGAAATTAAGAACAGTTTTCGTAGAAATGTTTGAATTTTTACCCCCGCTTGGCAATACATGTTGTCGATATTCGACAATTTTTAAAGTCATTATTTATATTATTTATATTCAACAATGTTCAATGTTCATCAACAATGCTATTGTGCTTTGACTAATCATAGCAAACTGTTCTGTAGAGGGGTAGTAGAATATAAGTTATCTGTTTGTAATTTAATGTAATATGTACAGTTCGACAATGCCAATGTTTGGCGAAACTGCAGTCACGATTCAATAATAAAAAGTGAAATTATCAAAGTTAAAAAGTGTCTTATTTTGTTTAAAATTTCTTTAAAAATAAAAAATTTTTTTTTTTATATTCCATAACATTCTTGGTAATACATGACAAAAATAAAATTGTAGGAAATTCATAAAAAATTGATTGCATGTTGTATTGAAAGTTTCACAATTTGTATGTTTCTGCAATTTTTATTATAAATTATTGAACAAAGTTACAGTAAATCTTTACATTTACAGCTAATAGACATTAGGTCTTTTTGATTGAAATGAATATTCTTAAAGAGAAATCTTTAAGAAACTACTTTAAAAAATAAAAAAAAATAAACAAACAAATAAATAAGTGTCACATCAAAATAAATAACATCTAGCAGAAAAAAGTGCACAGATGTTGCAAAAACATCGCTTTGACTAATTTAATTATATGTTTACTTATTTATTGCACACGTCTATCGTGTTTTAAAACATTTAATTGCCTTTGATATTGCATACAAGGAACTACATACAACGCTACGACGTACACTACAGACCAACATCTTCTCCTCATCTACATTACATGTAAAAATATAGAAGTCTTTAAGAAAAATTATTAAAATTTCTGTATAAGGTACATCAGATTTTTTAAAATTAATTAATATATCGGCTAATTAATACAAGTAAGATAAAATTTGATTATTAATTTATACAGTAGATATGTAATTATTTAAAATAAAACGGCTTTTGGTTTAAGTTTTGTATCAAGCCCTTGCGTTATAAAAGGGGAGGACGGGTGGCCTGGACCACCCGGTAAATATATATATATATATATACAAATTATTGATACGCGGTTGTTCGAATTCTAACCTAGTTTTAGGTTAAAATCTTAATCCCTTAACCCGAGTGCAGGTTTGCTATGCAAAATTTCGGTAAGAAATTAACACCCATCCACCGAGTTCCGTTTATATGTAACCACATAAAATAATACTTTTTTTGTAAATGGAAATTTAAACAAATAATTTACTTTTAGTGCAAGATTTTTGTTTGTTTTTAAATTTCAATAATTATTAATTAAATTGCAACACACTGTTAAAATGTCACACAGGCTTATACATAAGCCATATATTTCTGCTCCGTAAATTATTTTACGTAACATTTTTAGCTATTTCTCATAATTCCGTAGACTTTTTAAATAAAGTAAACTACAATAAAATATGTGTTTAAAAATGATATATGCACGAAACAAGTACAATATATTAAGAATTGACTATCTAGTTCAACTGATATACACACATATATAACTATTGATATATTATAAGTGCGTAGTTCCTGATATTGGCATCCATTTCTTAACCTTCCTGTATACATATATAAACATACAACCTGAACTTACAGATGTAGAAAATCTTGAACACCTGGCCAATATGAAAAACTTTAATACGAAAACATAGCAAAAGACTAGTTGTAAATTTTTTATATTTGTAAGATATACCTTAAAAGTTACTGGAATAGTTAAGTATTATTTAAATTTTGACGAGTAATTTCTTATTTACAAGAAATATTATTTTAAAATAATATTTATTATAAATATATATCTCTGAGCTAAAACGCGCCTAACAGTTTTCGTATCAATCTTTAAAAAATTTTACTACATAAAAATTATTTGTATTATTCTTCTTAAAATTAAATTTCTATTAAAAGCCAAATGTTTATTTATACCAAAATACTATTAAAATAATGCAAAAAAAATATAACTGACTGAACTTAATTAATGGTATTAATGTAAATAAATGTTTCCATAGAAGCCGTTTGAGTATATACAATGCTGTTTTGGTGCTTACGTTTATATATATTAGGGTGGCCGTTATTTTAATTTTTTTTTTATCTCACCCCCTAAAAAGTTTCAAAATGTTAAAAAAAAAAGGTGTTCAAAATTACAGCAATTTATTTTAACGTTAACCCGTGCCGCAAGACAAATTTCCCTTTTTAATTTGCTTATGTTTGCTTATGGGGGTTTTCTGGTCTAGAGGCCCGATTTCTACCTCAATTTCAACATTATTTTTTTTAATGAAATCAAAAGATAAGTTATATAATGCTTATACGCTTTTACTTGTCAATGTTTGAGTTAAATTTTAGACAAGTTTGAGTTCGAAATAATAATTTTTAGTCATATAAAAATGGCGGCGAAGAAAACCCCCTTAAGCAAATTAAAAAAAAAATCTGTCTTGCGGCACGGGTTAGCGTTAAAATAAATTGCTATAATTTTGAACACCTTATTTTTTTAACATTTTGAAACTTTTTAGGGGATGAGATCCAAATAATTTAAAATAACGGCCACCCTAAATATATATATATATATATATATATATATATATATATATATATATATATATATATATGACTGCTGTAAAAATGAAAACTAGACGGAATCGGAAACGAAATACATTAGTGTAAAATTGAAATAAATGTTTAAAAGTTGGTGTCAGCCAGTTGAGATGGTTCGGTCATATTGAGCGAATGTCTAATGAATGTTTGATTAAAAGAAATAATATAAATGATTTTGAAAATATACGTTTGCGTGAACATCCAATGGGTAGATGGAGTAGTATTAATGAGAGAGTGGCTTGCGTGAGCGAAAGTTTCCAAGTAGTAAGAATAGAAAAACATTTATGAGAAATATTATAAATGTGGATGAAGCTAAAGTTGCTTATGTGGATAGGAATGGTTGGAGGAAACCGATTTCGAGATAGTAAAAAGAATTAGTGCCACACCCTTTTGAGTACATGGCGTAATTGTGTATGTATGTATGTATGTAAGTTCAGATACTTTTCAAGAAAACTATATAGTGAATGTGTTTGCCGCTTGTAAAATTATAAGATAGTCAAGCGGAGACTTTTCCTGTTTTTCTCTTACTTTCAGTGAAGTTATGGTAGAGTTAAGATATTAATGAGGTGGACGTAACTTAGTAACTTGTAGTTAGATGATAATGATTATATGGAGGAAAAGTGTGCCATAGGTTGATTTTTAAACTTGGCCTTGATAACCGCAACTTCAACTCATTGGTTAATGCTAATTAAATATAACTGAGCTAAACTTAATTAGCAGCTTGTTTGCTGTTCATTGGTTACATTAGATATTTCTGTTATTTTTGTTTGTTTGTTTGTTTTTCTTTTATAGCAAAAGATCGCAGGTTTGTTGCTAATAAAATACATATTTGTATATGTACAATAATAATTTTTATCTACAACTGTTTTGTTATATGGTCATTATACAGGGTGATTTGTAAGTAATTGGAAATATTTTAACTGGAGTATCCTGGGCTCAGAATATAAAGATTTGACCCAAAACACTTAGATAAAATGTGGCTCCTTACTGAGCTACAGGGTGTTTTATTTAAAAATTTAAAAACGATTTTTGCCCAGTACTTAAAAACTATATGACGTATCCTTATCATACTTGGCAGAAAGTGTAGGTACCGTACACCATACTAAATTATGTTAAACAAAAGTTTCTGGCTAGTGCCAGTGGCGTACAACAGGGGCAAGTGAGAGGTTGATACTTTTTAAATTCTACGCCACTTGCGGAATTGTCATTTCAGCACAATTTTTCGATTCTCCAATACTTTCTGTGTAAAAAACATATTCTTTCTTCGTAACGATAAAGTCACTATTTTTCGAGATATTTAAAGTTAAACATAAGCTGCATCCTTGGGATTTTTTCAAAATTTGCTCAAAAAAATCTGAAAAAATTCAGTAAAATAAAGAAAAAAATTAGCTACATAATAACTAAGTAACTTTGTTTTCTAACTCATTTTGGTTTGGCAGGAAAAATTATTGAAAATTAATATTTTTTACATTTCAATTTTTTATTTTCAATAATTTTTCCTGCCAAACCAGAATGAGTTAGAAAAAAAAGTTACTGAGTTATTATGTAGCTAATTTTTTTCTCTATTTTACTGAATTTTTTCAAATTTTTTTAAGCAAATTTTGAAAAAATTCCATGGGTGCGTCTTATGTTTAACTTTAAATATCTCAAAAAATAGTGACTTTATCGTTACGAAGGAAGAGTATGTTTTTTACACAGAAAGTACTGGAGAATCGAAAAATTGTGCTAAAATGACAATTCCGCCAGTGGCGTAGAATTTAAGAAGGATCAACCTCTCACTTGCCCCTGTTGTACGCCACTGGCACGAGCCAGAAACTTTTGTTTAACATAATTTAGTATGGTGTACGGCACCTACGGCACCTACACTTTCTGCCAAGTATGATAAGGATACGTCAAATAGTTTTTAAGTACTGGGCAAAAATCGTTTTTAAATTTTTAAATAAAACAGCCTGTAGCTCAGTAAGGAGCCACATTTTATCTAAGTATTTTGGGTCAAATCTTCATATTCTGAGCCCAGGATACTCCAGTTAAAATATTTCCAATTATTTACAAATCACCCTGTATATATAAAATCAGATAAATAATATTAGTCTTTATAGCTCAAGGGAAATAAAATACTAGTCTTCATTAACCAAGGTTAATAAAATATTGGTCATTATTAACCAAGGGAAATAAAGAAACGATAACTTGATTTCCGTACGCACGCTTCGTTGCTGGGCAACATCAACAAACTAAATATCTCTACGCCAGATGGCAGCAGTTATCAGTCAAAGTAATAAAATGACAGTTGTAGTTACTTAGTTAGTTAGTTGTTGTTAACATCATAGATTTGAATAAGTAAGTACAATATTAAAAATATATAAGCAGTTGTAGATAAAGTATAGTATTTGACTTGCAAGTAATGCCTACAATGTACTCGGATGATTTATTCCTCTCGTTACGCTCGTGGATTAAACAACATCCTCGTACATTATAGGTGCCATTATTTGCTTGTTAAATAATATACTATTAATCGTAACTATTTGTCCTGTTACATAAAGAATTTAATTAACTAATTAAAATTTTTTGGGTTTAAATATTTCTATTAATAAAATATCAAAATTACGTTATTTTAAAATAAAATATATATATAGTTTTTTTTCTAACTTTAATTACTATTTATATAACATAATAAAAAAAAATTTAAAACTCATTATATTAGAATAAAACGACTTTAGGTTCTAGTTCTGTGTTAATTTTAATTAATAATGGACGTTTCGACTTTCTCAATGTACATTTTTATCAGAAAAAATGCTACAAATGATATTCACATTAAATGAACGGAACATAAAAACAAGTTACTAGGTTTCCACTAAATAAAAAAATATATATATTTTTAATTAAAAAAAACCAAAGGATGTCTTCAGCCAATTGTAATCAATGGTCGACTGATGTCGCAATTAAAATGAGTTTATTTTTTGCTTTAATTTACTAATTATTGACATCAAATATAAACATTTAAAAAAATACGTATTTTATTTAGCATAAAGTTTCGACTTACATTAAAAATATTGATTTTATTTTTTCTGAATGACTCTGTTATGGGGTTTGTTACCAAACTGTAAAAAAAATATAATAATAGTAACAATTTACTATAAAAAAATTTGTAATTTTATTTTACTATAAATATTCTGTATTTCAAACTCAAGATTCTGTAATTTTTACACAATTCATAATAATCTTATAAAGTAAGTAAAAGGGACCTAATAAGTATGTAAAATTCCTTACTTTTAGCAAATTGAATCACATACTTAATGTAGAATTACATATTGTTAGTATAACTTTTTAAATTATATAATATTACAGCTTGCATATTAATATGTTTGATAATTATAAACTCCTTTATGTAAATTTACAAATGTACTTTATCTATTTACGGAAAATTCCCCCCAGCAAATTTATTGAAATTCTGTAAATTCTGTAAAATCTAAAAGAGACTTTACTAAAATAATTAAAATAATTTGAATAATTATGTAAAACTACAGCAGTTGAGTAATACTGGGCATCATAGCGTTTCATTGTTTGTACTTAAAATTTCATATCTTTTTAGAGTGAAATTTATCAAACATTAATATTTCTGGGAACACAAAAAAACCGATTAAGAACCACTGATCTATTCTATACTATAAATTAAATAATATTATATATATATATGTATATAATTCAATAATTTTCAATATAAAGTACACCTGTCTATAAATAATTAAATAGAAGTTCACTATTTACATAGTGCAATATTTGAAATTCAAATAGAAAATATTGGAAATGCAGTATTATTTCAAAATGTTAAGAAGCTGTGTTATTTAACTATTATATATAAAAGTAATAAATATATAACGATGCTGTTGCTAAATATATAATTTATTAAGAAAAATTTCACTCAGAATTAAAACTCTAAAGCTAGTTTTTGTTTTGTTTGGCGATATATCTTAAACTGCTTAATATTACTGTGCACATACAATAACACTTATATTAGAATAATAATATTTATGTTATTTATTTTATTAATATTATATTTTTCGAACAAACAGTTATAAGTAGTTTTGTTCAAGGATATTTAATTTTTGAAGTAGGTATGGTCATGCATTGAGTTCCTATTTTGTAAATAAATCTTCAAGTACTAATATTAAAATATTTAATTTGAATATTTGTTATAGTCTATAATATTTACAGAATAGAATATTTGTTATGTTTAGGATAAATATTTGTTTTCAGTAAGATGCTAGAATACTAAAAAATTGATATAATATATAATGCATTTGAAAAATTTGTTTTATTTACATAAATTCAAATTGATTTATCTTTACTTTATATTTTAATATATATACTCGTATATATATATATATATATATATATATATATATATATATATATATATATATATATATACAGGGTGTTCGTTCGCTTGGTTGATATAGGGCAATAACATGGGATTTCGATAATATGCAGAGTACTAGAGATGGGCATTTTTGGAAAAATCTTTATCCGATCCGATCCGAATCCGATCTGTGTCAGATCCGAATCCGATCCGTATCCGAATAACTTTATGAAAATCCGATCCGTACCGATCCGAATCCGATCCGTATCCGAACTTTATCCGAACTGTATCCGAACAATATCCGAGTTGTATCCGAGTTGTATCCGAACTGTATCCGAACTGTATCCGAACTGTATCCGACCTGTATCCGAGTTGTATCCGAACTGTATCCGAGTTGTATCCGAACTGTATCCGAACCGTATCCGAACTTTATCCGAACTGTATCCGAACAATATCCGAGTTGTATCCGAGTTGTATCCGAACTGTATCCGAACTGTATCCGAACTGTATCCGACCTGTATCCGAGTTGTATCCGAACTGTATCCGAGTTGTATCCGAACTGTATCCGAACCGTATCCGAATAGTATCCGAACTATATCCGATCCGCTTATATACCCGTATTCTCAGTAACTTATTTTAGGTACTATTTGAGTGACCCTTAGGCCCAGATGTGCGGCGAGGCAGTTATTCAGTTGCTTTGGGTGACTTGGGTATAAATGCCTTGCAAGTACAGGTACTCAGAGTAATACAATGGGTAAAAATTTCGGGTTTTTACCAAAGAACCAAGCCGATATTTTTATTATTATAGCTTTTTAAAATTTGTAATTTCAATACACAAATTTTTCATTCATTGTATTCATATTTTATTATATTCATATTACATTATATTTAAGTACAAATGGTGAATATAATATTGTGTTAGTTATTATTATTATATAGGAATTTGAAAATTTTAACAGTTTCGTGTATTTCTAAAACATATCATTGATTAAGTTTATTATTTTTTCCTACTGTATGTATAATTTTAATGTTTTTATTGGAAAAACTATGGTTAGTTTCTATTAAATGGTTTGCAACAATATAATAAAAATAGTAATAAAGTAATAAACAAAATCTGTTAGAAGCATTGGAGAAATACAGAGCTGTTAAAAATTCTCAATATATAGTTTTCAATGACTAATATAATATACAGAATGTTTACGGTAACTTAGTCACTATTTTTTTTCTATTTGAAAAGATACAATGTCTATTAAATTAGACAAAAAGCTCAAAATTATGTTAAAACATAAATGACATTTTTTTCAATCAGTGGTTCTAGAAATTATAATACAACTTTATTATTTTAAATAGCATAATATAATTTTTAATTCATTTTTAGAACGATAATTTCAATTTTTTATAGTCGTACGTAACTTTTTTTTAAATAGCTATTTTTTAAATATTATTTAAAAATATCAGTACTTTAGTTGGCCGTGCTGAATTGTTTTCAATCAAAAATAGTTTGAAATACACTAAATGAGAGTTCAATAAATTTATGTTTAATGTTGTATATGTATTAATGGAACACTATATAAATTTTTATCTTGTATTATTTGCCTTCTAAATGTTTATAAGTTATGTGCTATTTTTTAGTAGAGTTGCCAAATTATTACCTTTTTTTATGAAAAAATTATTAATGGTACTCGAATTGTATCCGAACCATATCTGTATTTAATTCGTATTCAAACTACATCTGACTCATATTCGATCCTAATCTATACGATATTCGAAATTTATCCGATCCGAAACAATATCCGACTTTATCCGATTGTATCCGATATCCGATCCGAAACAGTATCCGACTTTATCCGATCCGATCCGAACTTAATTGTATCCGATCCGATATCCGAAGATATGGTATCCGATCCGATCCGATATCCGAAAATATTGTATCCGATCCGACCCGTATCCGAGTTCGGATCGGATATTTTCGGATCGGATTCGGATCTCGGATATTTTTGCCCACCTCTACAGAGTACTACTTTTTGAAGTAAAATTCGGAGAAATACATAGAATACTTTTCGATAGGGAATAAAAAGTTCTATAATTTGGTTCTACTTTTAACTTGCTAGCATGTGCCGTTTGGGCGCTAGAATTTTTTTAAAATGTTTTTTAGAATTTTCAATAATTTTTCCTGCTAAATCAGTATGAGTTAGAAAAAAATGTTACTTAGCTATTATGTAGCCAATTTTTTTCTCTATTTTATTGAATTTTTTCAGATTTTTTTGAGTAAATTTTGAAAAAAGTTATATTTTTAAAAAAATTTGAAATATAACTTTTTTCAAAATTTGCTCAAAAAAATCTGAAAAAATTCAATAAAATAGAGAAAAAAATTGGCTACATAATAGCTAAGTAACATTTTTTTCTAACTTATACTGATTTAGCAGGAAAAATTATTGAAAATTTTAAAAAACATTTTAAAAAAATTCTAGCGCCCAAACGGCACATGCTAGCAAGTTAAAAGTAGAACCAAATTATAGTACTTTTTATTCCCTATCGAAAAGTATTCTATGTATTTCTCCGAATTTTACTTCAGAAAGTAGTACTCTGCATATTATCGAAATCCCATGTTATTGCCCTATATCAACCAAGCGAACGAACACCCTGTATATATATATATATATATATATATATATATATATATACACACACACGGAAAATTGATAATGGGTACGGTAGTCAAAAGATAAAAAAGTGTTAAAAAAAATCTCATTTTAAAATACAATCTGAGCTTTTCTAATAGATTAGAAAATGATCTACTGTGGCGAAATTTAAATAAAAATAATATTATAAAAAATCCCAAAAACCACACTTAAATTAAAATTTGAGCTTTTCTAGCAAAATTTTATCTATTTTTGTATTGTAACAAACGTATATGTTTGTTAAGCATTTTTAATAACGTTCAAAGTTTGATTGCACAGTGAACTAGTTATTTATGTTTACGATGCCTTCCCGCAGAGTCCAGTTCGATGGCCAAAATATAACTTAACAAGGGGTTAGTTTCAAGACTGAGGCAGTTACGGTCAACGGGTAGTTACGGTCAGAGTTGAGTTACGGTTCACGGATAGCTACGGTCAGAATGTAGTTACGTTCAACATCGAGTTACAAGCAGCACTAAGAATGACTCAATTTTAAGTTACATTTTGGATTCATATTTTATCATAAAATTTATAAGCAATTATTTTGGGTTTATTTAATAATATCTGTTCAATTAAAGTTTATATATTTTATTATATATATTTGTCTATCGTAATTATTTAATAACCAAGATCCAAGTGAAACCTTATCTAATCAGGTAACGGATTTACTCAGAAGTATAATTTGTCATCTTAAGTTGCACAAAGATAACAAATTGTTACAGTACATATATATATATATATATATATATATATATATATATACCGGGTGTTCGTTCGTCAAGTTCGTATGGGAGTTTAACATGTAATTTCGATAAATTGCGATATACTACTTTCTCGAGTAAAATTCGAAGAAATACTTGGTTTTTATTTTTTTTCTCAAAAACTATGAGGTGTAGGAAAATAAGCATGACATGGAAAAACGCGGAATAATGAGTACGATAATTGAGTGAAGAAACCATTATTCTACGATAAATCGTTTAGTAGAAAAAAATTAAAAACTGAGTTTTTGAAAATTTGACAAGGGGGGACCCTTGGAATTTTTTCAAAATATGACTTTTTTCAAAATTTGCTCAAAAAAATCTGAAAAAATTCAGTAATATAGAGAAAAAATTTAGCTATATAATAGCTAAGTAACTTTTTTCTCTAATTTCGGGATGATAAAAAGAGTTTGTGCCACACCCTTTTGGGTACATGGCGTGATTGTGTGTGTATGTATGTATGTATGTATGTATGTGCATTTGACGTTTACTTAAAATTACTTATTACTTATTAGGCAACTTGAATTAGTTTATTTGAAATTTATAATATTAGATATACAAAAATATATCAAAAATAGAAATACTACTCATTAGCGGCGAATTTACCACAAAGCTAATGAGGCTTAAGCCTCAGAGCATCCAACGCTAAGAGACCCCGAGCTGAGCCTAAAGATTTTTCAAAAACTTTTAAATTTGGCTCTTTTTTACAGTAAAATAGATATTTTAGTCAATTTTACATACATATGTATGTATGTATGTAATACTAGGCATTATGGTGTCCCATGGTTTGTAGGCAAAATTATACAATTTTTTAGAGTGTACATGTATGCTTCTGAAAATTCTGTAATAAAGGTATTGTAACTTTTTATTACAATAAGTAAATGCATCTATTTCTTGACATAAAACTTTTCAATATCTATTTGTTCGTAGCAATAAACACAACATTATTTTGTCGAAATCAATATAGTAACGCACTTGAATTAAACGCCTTGTACATTAAATCATTGTTACAATAAAAAAAAAACAAAAAATTAAAA
Organism: Clivina fossor; assembly: GCA_963966155.1. Taxonomy (NCBI): domain Eukaryota; kingdom Metazoa; phylum Arthropoda; class Insecta; order Coleoptera; family Carabidae; genus Clivina; species Clivina fossor. Next base: position 14,333,019 of record OZ014553.1, on the reverse strand, counting down.
GTAAATTTAATCAGTTCACTTTTTAATTTCCTCAGTTATACAAAAATCTTGACCTACACAAAAGTGCAACAACTTGAATGACGTAATAATTTTGCTGGTTACGTTTTGTAAATTTATGCATTCGTTTGCAATATTTCACAATTTTTTAATTTCCTAGTTGTGATATCATTAATTAGCACAAGCGAAAAAATAAAATGTTTTTTGAAATAATTAAATTTTAACTAGTTACTTGATTAACTTAATTTATATTACGCTTACAAATTAAACCAACCGTTTTTGAACATATTGTTTTGTTGATGTTTTTTATTTAATTTATATTAGTTTCGCATTTCTTTAAAGATCATCATTAGTAGCACTAATATACGTGAGTAGAACTACACATTTTTTTCTAGTATAACTAGTTGAGTATTTATACTTGCAATTATATAAATAATTAAAATATAAAAAAACTATATTTATATATTTTGTAAATAAAAACAAACCACCAACATTCTTCGTAAATTAATTTTATTTCAGAATTTTTTGATTTCTTCTCTTTAATATTGAACATAAAAATTTAGATATTGTTAATTATTTTAATAAAAATATATTCTATAAACGTAAAACTAGAATTATTGTTAGTTTTAAAACAAAGACACAAAAAGTATAAATTCGTTATTAGTTAATGTTTTGGAATATACGCAAGTATACCTTGTGGATAAAAGCATGTACAAGGGCAGTCCCAGAAATACTCGACTTGACATATAGATAACGCTATTTTTTTAAAAAAAAGAATGACTACGGTAGCAAGTATCAACTTTATAAAGCTTAAGTTTCAAGTTTAAAAACGCTATGTTGTTTAGTATTTGTTTGAGGCAGCCATCAATTGATTGACAGAATATAAAAGGACAATTTGTCTAAACCATCCAGATAAATTTACTATTTCTCAACATGACTAGAATATCTATTTTCATGACGTAAAATTTGAAGATACTGTAATAACTGCAAGACCAATTAATATTAACAGCAGATTGATAAAAAGAAACAATAAAAAATTATAAAAATAACATCAATCATTGTGAAGGCATTGAGTTAAATAAAATTTCGTTTTTATTAATTAAAAATTAATAATATTTTATGATCTAGATACTTATTTGTTACTTATTAACTTGTTTCTATGTTCTGTTATTTACTATAATGTTATTTGTATCAATTTTCCTGATGAAGACGGACGTTCAGTTCGTCGAAACATCGACTATAATAAATATTAATACAGGACTTTAACCTTAAGCAATTTTATTTTAATAAAAATTATACTAACAAACTTAGTGTTAAAGACATTCAAAGGACTTAAATACAATTAATAAAAAAGACACAAGCTATATTTATAATAATTATCTAATTTATGCAAGTGATAGTATTACTATGTTATTTGTTTATAATTACTTTTATTTATTAATGTCATTAATTTGTTAATAAGAATTATTATGAGTCATTAACTTTTACCTTGTAAAATTATTTTATGCTTTCGTGACATTTACCTGGGTAGCCCCAAAAGTATCCGACTTAACGAAGAAAACACAAAAAATTTAGCGAATTATATCTTTATTTCTCTTAGAGTTTTGTTTTAGCTCGCTTCCCTAGCGAGATGATCAATAGCATGTTCGATATTGAGAATCGTCGAGCTTCTCAAAATAGCCTTCTTTGGAGTCGATTCTCCCTTATCAATCTATTTTGTTTTAAATGTTCCTTTGTCTGAAATAATGGACCTATGTTTTATCCATGGTTATAAATTGACCTAAAACTCGGTTTTCTTGCTGTAAAACTTCGACGCCAAACACTCATTTTGTCGACCACTACGATGTCTGTTTTGGCAGTTCGTACGGCCTTGTTTAAACTTTGCCACTCAATAATTTACTGTTGTACTCCCTCCCAGAGTAGCTGTAACTAGCTCCGCTTTGATATTGGTTGGATTGAGGTCTTCCAAATGAAAGAGAATTGTATCCATATAATGATGAACAAATTTGTTCCATGTTTACAAATTCACTATTGATGGCTGCTCTAAACAAATACTAAACAACGTAGCGTCGTTAAACTTTAAACCTAAACTTCATAATGTTGGTACTTTCTACTATAGTCATTTTTTTTCAAACAACAACGTCAGCTCGAGTACTTTTGGGACTACCTTCGTTCATGCAACATTTTGATCTTAGGAGTAAATCATAAATTGAAGTATTTATAATAGCAGTTTCTATTTTTTTCTCCTATAAATAGTGGATAAAAAATTTTATTACTACTTTGCACTTTAATTTTAATTTCATAATAATCTTTTGTTGCATATACATTTACAAAAGTAAAATCCGGGTTTTTCTTATAATTTGCATTGTTACTTGTATTTTCAACTCAAAGCTATGCAATATATAATTTCCAGTTTATTTACTGTAAACAACAAAAATAGCGCTTGTACGTCAAAACGTTCTCAGTAGATTTACCGTCAAAAATGTCAAACTTTACAATAGAGACATCAGTTGCCAGTTGGCAGCAGTAGGTTTGCCCAATTCCGGCTTATTAATGACAACCTTCGTATTTAAGATAGTCGAAGAGTTATCGTAACGTATACGTTAATTAATATCGTAACGTTATGCGCACATTCCCAGTATAACCATGATTGTAAAGCTTAAAAATTACGATATTTACTAATAAAGTGCATAAAAAAAAGATAACGTATATTATTGTCTATTATTATAAAAATGGCGATACGTATCTTAAAATAAGATACAGGACACGTATTTGTACATACGTTACTCGGTCAAATAACGCTAAATTAAATTCGTCTTGTAGGTATGTCTTAGCGCCTTATCTTTGAGCGCATAGGTTGAATACAAAAAACGATTTAGAACCGCTACTATAAAAGATAATCAAGTAGTTTATAGGCGACTACACATGCATGATAATTTAACTCATAACATAAAGATACGAGCAAGTATATAGTTTGTTCACATGGCATTCTGCACTTGGAAATGAATATTTGTTAACGTATATTTTTCGTTTTATCATAAAAAAAATTGCACAATTTATTTAAATTATACTACGATAATTTTACTGCAAAATAATAAAAATATTATTATTTTTTATAAAATAAAAAAAATTCTAAATAATAAAGAAAGATATCAATAAAAAGGAAATTTTTTGGAATAAAAATTTTGTAATTTGTAATACAATTTTAGATATATATATATATATATATATATATATATATATATATATATATATATATATACAGTTAAGTCAATATTTATGTAATAAGAGTTATTAAATTTATTAAAAAAAATTAATGTGGTCACCACAAATTTAAAAAAATTTATCCTTCTTGGTTGGAAGCCTAAAATCTGGGTTAATTTTGGTTTTTTTTTTGTGAGAAAACTAAAAGTAATAGAAACATGCGGTTTTGACTAATAAATTTCCCTATTTTTTCTTAACAATTAAAAATTTTTTCAAACAAAAAATCTACACAAACCTGGCCGCAACAGCGGTCATATTGAATGAGTCCAACCGGAACAACGGTCCACTGTGAGAGGCCTCGGGCCGCTACTAGTAATATAAAATATATAACAAAAAAGTTCTGAAAACTACGTTAAATTCCCTGGATACTAAACTTAACTTCAACAAAATTGGTTGAAATTTAACAAAATGGCGACCATTTGAACAAAAGTGACTGTTTTTCACGTGTTTTTCCATGTTTGACCCGTAATTAAAAATAGTAATTGTAACGTTTTTTTAGCAGAACTTAGGTTCAGGATCCAGCAAATTTTATCTAGTTTTTTGTACATTTGGTACGAAGTCAATTGGTTGAAACGTTTAGCCGTAATCTATGTTAGAGTGAAAAAAAAAGTGGTTTTAATAAAAGGGCATTTTAAGTTTTATCAATGGTTTCAACTGTAATAATCAGTTTTTTGCCAACAACATTTTATTGTTTTAACGAAATTTTGCCGACACTTTGCAAATATTTTTTCGATATATTATACAGATATTACAGAGTGAGACAACTACTGCTAGATATCTTCAGAAAAATTCTATTATTTAAATAGTAGTTGCAAAGAAAAAACTGCGTTAGATTCAATTACAAGTATTCAAGCGCTCGAGAGGTACCTGTGCACAATTGGCCGTAGCGCCCGAAATACTTTCCGAATCACATCGGCCTTTCAGCCACTTATTCTACATGAATGTAGCTTTGAAACTATGCAAAAAGAAAAAAAATCGATTTTTTTAAAGTTCCAACCAAGAATGCCTTCTTAAGGTTTTAATTATATAATCTTAATTTCGTAATTTTTATGGAAATCTGTCACTTTTTGTTTGTTCGTTATTCAAATGATTTCAATTTAATTCGAGATATCTCGAATAATTTTCATAATTAAATAATCGATTATTTTTCATTCGAATTATCCCATCACTACTGATAATAATTCATAGTATTAATTAAAATTAATTTATTAATTATTCGACTTTTCACAAATTCACTTAGTTTTTAACAAATTTCATCGAGAAAAAAAGACAAAATTATTAAAAAAAATTGGTGTCTACATTGGTATATATGGTATATAGTAATCGTTATGTTTGGCTATAAAAGTGTAAAAGAAAAATGACTGTTTTGAAACTGAGATTTATACATGAGATATGTGGAGTAAGTTGGTGTACAAAAGTGTAAAATTGGAAAAAAGTTTTTTTTTTTTTGCAAAATTAGCGTTAGTCAGTTAATAATAATCTAATAAAAGAAAATATTTGAGTGTTATTTAAGGCATATGTCCATCTAGGATGTCCCATGGGTAGATAAAGTATGATTGGAAGTGTTTTGCTTGAGTGAATCTTTCCAAGTGGTAGAAATAAAAGAATATGTATGAGAAGAATCACCAATGTGGATAAAAACAAGTTGCTTATTCGGATAGCAAAATTTTGGCGGAAATTTCTACATATTAGAAAAAATTTGTGCCTCACCCTTATGGCTATATAGCATAATTATGATATATATATATATATATATATATATATATATATATATATATATATATATTGTGTGACAAAAACACTTTTTGTCACGAGCCAAATTTTATAAAAAATAATTGTGTTTCATAGAGTATTAATTTTTTAGTGAAATGGCATGACTGATTTAAAGTGTGAAATTAGCATTCACATAAATAGGTGTGAACTGGTGGAATCTCTCTCTTCCGTGAGCAGCCCGCTCTGAGCAATCACCTACTGGTCTGTCTTCGTTGTGTCTGTGATATTTGAAGGTTAATTTTTCCATGCGGTATTAAAAAAGTAATGTATTCAAGATGGAAATTGTTCGTTTGGATTTGAAATGATGTAAGTTGACAATTTGTTTATTTGGTATTATGTTTGAATTGTAATTCATGAGATTTTATTGATATTTGAAATGTTTTAGTAACGTAAATTTTGTTCTCATGAATACGATTATGGTCAACTTACATTTGATTACGTTTTGTTATATTTTGTTACGCCAATTTCTTTCTTGAATAATTTTATTAGTTATTTTGTTTTTGAATTATAATTTGTAGAGTTCAATTTATTAGAGTTTGTATCGTTATATTTTATTTGAGGATTAGTAATTTTAACTTGATAAATTAACCTTGAAGCAGCAACAGATTCCTATTCCAATCCTATTTCCTTCTTTCGTAAAGACTAGTAGATGTTCCTTTCCGATTTCCGTTTGTGAAAGTCCTCCAGTGCGTGTCATTTGTCTGTGTTTGTAAATTATGAGCCACGTGCTAGATCGCGTTATGATCTTCAAGTTTTTTGGTTGCAGTGTTGCGACACTGCGTTTGATAATTTTATTCGCGTTTAAAACGTAGCGGCGTTTTAATGTTTGAACTTTTGTAGAGTTCGTGATTGTTGCAATACGAGTTATTTTAAGGCCGAGTGCCATTGTTCGTGTTGCAATGATTTTTTGCTTTATCGTATCGTATATTTTTGCTATTATCACAGCGTTTAAATTTAGGCTGAAGAAGCTATGTTCGGCTGTGATGATATTTTGTTCTTCGTATATTTTTTGTGGCCACGGTTTAATTCTCGTTGAATTCTCTTTGTTTCGTGGGCTACAATAATAAGATCATACGTGTTCGACGGCTTCCAGATTTACAAATTACGGAATAGACATTTTGTCTAGATCGGCTGAGTGCTTTCGTGTTTCGTCTCTCCCATGCACGCGACCCCAAATTGTTCCCTGTTCTTTGTTCCTTCTCCCTGATCATTATTCGTAATCATTTTCTTGTGTCGTATGTACCATGTTGTGTATTGTAAGTAGCAAATCATCGCTTTAATTGTATTATTTTTTGTATTGAAGATTTTGTCGTGAGCAAGTAATTTTGACTTATTTAACTAGAAAATGTCGTTAAGTAATTTTGTTTTAGTACTGCTAAATTTTCTTTGAGTTATGTATTTTTGTTTCTAGTTAAATACTTTAATTTTGCTTGAATAATTTTGAAGTTTGATATTTTCGCTTAGATTTTGTATTGTACGATTATACGGCTGTTATCTATTTTGTTTGCTAATTGAATTATGTTATTATCGCTTAAATTTTGTAATCTGATATTTATTTTGTTTGCTAAATTTATTAACGTCACTTGAGCTAACTTATGATTTGTGTAATTTAAATTGTAACTGGTAAATTATTTTGATTTTGTATTAATTTGTTATATTGATGATATTGTATGAAAATATTGCCTATCATTGTAATTTCGATTGTATCGACTTTTATTTCAAGTTCGATTTGTTTGATTTTATCATGTATGTTATTTTGGATAAATCTGCTGTGCCCACTCATGTTTAGATAACCAGGCTGTGGTTTTCAACGGCGTCCGAGCGAGATTCAGTTGTATAGCAGCATCAGTCTTTTGTGGAAGCCGAGTTTGGATCAGCCACTGAAAGATATCGACCATATGATAAATCGAGCAGGAATTATTGACTGGATGATTTTTTATAAACGTACTAAAGCCCACTGGGCGTATTCCGAATTCGAGGGCGATCATTCTCCTGATGTCTCCATCAACGATCACGCCGCTTTGCTGCGCTGTACATACTGGCATCTCCTCGGCGCTGACGAAAACACAGACGAAGATCTTCATTAGCTAGACCACCCGCTAACCAGCAGACGTCAAACAATCTGTCCAGATACATTATCACGAATGACATACATTACTCTGTATTGAAAAAGAACACGTAACTCTGTATTGAACAAAATCATTCAATATAACGACTTGTCTTACACACTCAGCGTAAGTAATATTTTTATTTAATTAATTTATCGCATTTCCGAAACAAATTCTCGAAAAACGAAATCAATCCCTATCCCGTTAAGTTCCTTTTTGAGATTTGTCAAAGCTTCTCATTTTGCTTCAACATTCCGCTTTGACTGGCGCCCACCTAATTAACCAACATCATGAAAAAAAAGTTCCTACCAACCCAACCTACGACCCAGCTCTCCTCCAAACAACTGACGCCGGCCCCTTATGGGTGACAGGTAGGTTAAAAATCAGATGAATAAAATATTTCAAAAATTTGAACATTAAATAAAATTTAACTTTAAACATCTAATATTTTTCTTCATCTAAATGTCACAATATACAGCCTGATTCAGAGTAAGCGCCTTATTTTTTTTTTAGCCACACTATGGGTACTACTTTCAAAATATTTGGCAGTAATATGTTTCAGGACATTCTCTACACGATGGTGATATCAGATTTTCAATTGGACGAATCATTTCAAAATGGCGACGTTCAACTTTTTTTTTTTAAATGGGATGCCATAATTTTTTTATTATTATTGAGATTCTAAAAACATTCTTTTTACGATAGTATTTTGTTTTTCTTAAAAATTCATTTCTTTCCCTATCAAAAAGCAAACTAACATTTTAATCTAGTAGCGCATGAATGTTTTACACCCGATGTTATTTCTGTCCAAATATCAAGTAGCAGTAGACAAACTAGTTGTCAAACGTCAAACACCACCATTGGACGACGTTTCAATTTATGTATTGAAAAAGAAGGAAAACATTTCGAGCAATTTTTCTAAATACCTAATTTTTATTTGATGTAAATTTTTAATTTTGAGTTTCAAAAAGTAGATGTAGATGACAAAATAAAGTTTAATTGTTTCTTTTGTGTCTACCGCTACTTGATATTTGGACAAAAATAACATAACTTGCGCTACTAGATTAAAATGATAGTTTGCTTTTTGATAGGGAAAGAAATGAATTTTTAAGAAAAACGAAATACTATCGTAAAAAGAATGTTTTTAGGATCTCAATAATAAAAAAAAATTATGGCATCGCATTTAAAAAAAAAAAGTTGAACGTCGCCATTTTGAAATGATTTGTCCAATTGAAAATCTGATATCACCATCGTGTAGAGAATGTCCTGAAACATATTACTGCCAAATATTTTGAAAGTAGTACCCATAGTGTGGCTAAAAAAAAATAAGGCGCTTACTCTGAATCAGGCTGTATATATTCATTTATCTTTATATATAAAAATCAAAGTATGTCTGTCTGTCTCATAAGCTTTCGAATTATATATGTAATACTCCTATATGCCGCACTGTGTATGAAACGCATTGATAAAAATTCTGCCGATGAAAGGAGATAAAACATATATCGGATGCACCGTTGATCCGACGAGACACTATGCGCAAGCACTGGGATTACCAATCATGTACTAAAAATTTGCCGGTGAAAGATTTCTAATTCAAATAAAATAGTTTAATTTTTTTTTTGTTGCTGTTTGAAACTAATAACAATTTTAATATTCTCGGCTTTGCACAATAATATGCATTAACATTACACTTAATATTTTATTAAAAGGTACGGGAATTAGAATAAAATTAATAGTAATAAAGTTGTTTTTCCAACATAACACTCATGAAGAATATATAAAATTACAATTTAATCTTGAGACAGCAAATTATAAAAAATAACTGGCAAAAATATAATACATAACATCAAAATCAAATACTGAACACATATTTTTACAATTATTTAAAATAAATATTATTGGTTTTTAAATAAAATTATTTAACTTGATTAGCTGTAACTTTGTGATACATTTTGGATAAGATAAATAAATAAAAATAACTTTGTTATATCACTAAAAACTTTAATTTTGTAACTGCAGTTTCAACCTGTTAGGTCATCGTCAGACGAATACATACTACATAAAACACAAACGATACAAACGGTTATTGGCAATGTAACACAGCAACTACATTGTAACTACAATGAAATCACACTGCAACTACAATACAATCACATTGTTAGGCCACCGACTGACAAATACAGACTACATAAAAATAAATAAATATATATAAACAATTATAGTTACAGTTGCGCAGCAACGCGCAACGGTTAATCTTTTGAATACTGAATTTTTGCGCAGTTGCGCAGCAACGCGCGACGGGTAAGCTGGTTAAAAATAATGAAGAGTAAATTAAATAAAACATAAAAGGTCAATTCGTCTGAATCATATCAATAAATCTACTATTGCTAAACATGTTTTAGAATATCTTCTTGATGTAAAATTTGAAAATACAGTAATAATTGCTAAACAAATCACTATTAGCAGCAGATTAATAAAAGAAGTAATAGAGATTTATAAATAAATGAATAAGATCAGTCACTGTGAGTACACTGAGTTAAATAAAATTGGGTTTTCATTAATTAAAAATTTATAATTATTATGATCTAATTAATTATGTTACCTAGTATCTTATTTTTATTTACTGTTTTTTTTTTTACTTTAATATTATTGATAAATTTTTAACCTGATGAAAACGAGCGTTCAGTTTTGTCGAAACGTCGTTTTTATATAATAATTAAACAGAATTTTACCCTAAAACAGTTTTATTTTAATACTATGAGTTCTGAAAAATATTTTACTCTGTTTAATTTACAATTTAATTTGCCAATTAAAAAAGAAAAAAAAAGTGTATATATATATATATATATATATATATATATATATAAAATAGATAGATAATGTTGCAATAAATAGTACTACATAACATTCATTCACAGTTTTGATTTCACAGCATCCGCGTGTATCTCCAAGCGTATTTCCTTAATTATTCTTGTTAAAAAATGCGGTATAGTAATTGCTTTATACACACTTGATAATACATATGTATATAGGTATATAGTGCTACAGTTGCAGCAACAGTTAATTAAGTACTTCTTTAATATATATTATATATTCTGACATTGTCACCTTTTCAAGATTAACAATCGCCCGCTTATATTCTGAGCTGAACAGTCTCTTACTAACACTGAATGCATATTTCCAACTAGCAAGTGTATTCAAATTATAAAGTTTTAAAACGATTGAATTTGTGGAACTGGCTCAAAATTGGACTACAAGATTTTATTTTAACAAACTAACATGTAAACTTAAATAAATGCTTATGAAAATGCGACTATTAATAAACTTTATGTAATATCTACACTGTAAAAAATGGGTATAAATTTACAATAATAATCATATTAATTTTAGTATATTTGTTTACCCGTAAAACTGTTCTCATTTACCTATTCTACAACATCTGTAATCTATTCTTGTCTCTATTGTTAAATAAATATATGAGAGTACTACAATAAGAAAAATGCGGCAATATTATCGTGTTATATATTACAATCCGAAATTATAGTGACATATCCTTATCTATTCTATTTAGAAAATTAATTTTTGTTGCTATACTTTTTTACATATGAATGATATATACACATCAAACTTCAGTTTTCTGTCTATGATAATATCAAAATATTTCATTAATTATTAAATTATATACAAAATCAGTTGAAAATATCATACGTTTTGTTTTTATTACATTATACTTAATTCTTCATTTAAAATGTGAAACAAGATATATATATATATATATATATATATATATATATATATATATATAATATATATATATATATATATAATATATATATATATATATATATATATAATATATATATATATATATATATATATATATATATAATATAATATAAAGTTATATTTATTAAAACACTTGGTTAGTTTCACAAATTATTTATTTACTCTACGATCGTTTCGACCTTTCGGTCATCGTCAGGAGATACAGGAGATGAAATAGTGCTACTTGCGTACGTGCTACTTGCGTACACACATTATTTTGTCCCACTTGCGTACAAATAAAAGGTCGAGTTAAACTCAGGTAGTAAAACTAGTTAGGCCGAGTGCCAGATGCGTACAGCTGTTTGGGAAGGGTCGAGTTGTGCTTATGGTCAAAATATAATATTTATACATACATACATACATACATACACAATCACGCCATATACCCAAAAGGGTGTGGCACAAACTCTTTTCATTATCATTTATAATACGCTATAATACCATAGCACGTAATTTTTACAAATAATCAAGTCAGTATTTAATTTTAAAATTGACCAAGTTTATATTTATTGGTTTAAATTTGATTTGTGAAGATTAATATTTAATAAATTCATATACAGGGTGATTTGTAAATAATTGGAAATATTTTAACTGGAGTATCCTGGGCTCAGAATATGAAGATTTGACCCAAAACACTTAGATAAAATGTGGCTCCTTACTGAGCTACAGGGTGTTTTATTTAAAAATTTAAAAACGATTTTTGCCCAGTACTTAAAAACTATTTGACGTATCCTTATCATACTTGGCAGAAAGTGTAGGTACCATACACCATACTAAATTATGTTAAACAAAAGTTTCTGGCTAGTGCCAGTGGCGTACAACAGGGGCAAGTGAGAGGTTGATCCTTCCTAAATTCTACGCCACTGGCGGAATTGTCATTTTAGCACAATTTTTCGATTCTCCAATACTTTCTGTGTAAAAAACATACTGCTTCTTCCTAACGATAAAGTCACTATTTTTCGAGATATTTAAAGTTAAACATAAGCTGCACCCTTGGGATTTTTTCAAAATTTGCTCAAAAAATCTGAAATAATTGAATAAAATAGAGAAAAAAATTAGCTACATAATAACTAAGTAATTTTTTTTTCTAACTTATTCTGGTTTGGCAGGAAAAATTAATGAAAATTAATATTTTTTGCATTTTAATTTTTTATTTTCAATAATTTTTCCTGCCAAACCAGAATAAGTTAGAGAAAAAAGTTACTTAGTTATTATGTAGCTAATTTTCTTCTCTATTTTACTGAATTATTTCAGATTTTTTGCAGCAAATTTTGAAAAAATCCCAAGGGTGCAGCTTATGTTTAACTTTAAATATCTCGAAAAATAGTGACTTTATCGTTACAAAGGAAGAGTATGTTTTTTACACAGAAAGTATTGGAGAATCGAAAAATTGTGCTAAAATGACAATTCCGCCAGTGGCGTAGAATTTAGGAAGGATCAACCTCTCACTTGCCCCTGTTGTACGCCACTGGCACTAGCCAGAAACTTTTGTTTAACATAATTTAGTATGGTGTACGGTACCTACACTTTCTGCCAAGTATGATAATGATACGTCAAATAGTTTTTAAGTACTGGGCAAAAATCGTTTTTAAATTTTTAAATAAAACACCCTGTAGCTCAGTAAGGAGCCACATTTTATCTAAGTGTTTTGGGTCAAATCTTCATATTCTGAGCCCAGGATACTCCAGTTAAAATATTTCCAATTATTTACAAATCACCCTGTATATTCAGATATATTCTTACACGAATTTCCATAGTAACTCTCTGTCCCTACTCTTTTGTTAATTCTACTTGTTGTATTTAGACATATAAGAACAAATTTTGTTAAACTTTTTATAGTATTAACTTCTGATAATGGCTTAACAGCCGAAATTGGTCAATAAAGGATTTTTTATTGTTATTGTGAAAATTTAACCGAGTGTTTTAATTTACATATTTACAAAATGATTACAGGATGAAGTCCTTTTGGAAAAGTGTGAGATAAAGTTTATGTAATTATTATTACAAATTTAACATCACGAATTTAAGCATAATTTATCATAATATAGTAAAAAGTAACGAAGTTGGTAAACGATATGAATTTATAAAATATTAAACCAATAAATATAAACTTGGTCAATTTTAAAATTAAATACTGACTTGATTATTTGTAAAAATTATGTGCTATGATATTATAGCGTATTATAAATATTATATTTTAACCATAAGCACAACTTTACCCTTCCCAAACCGCTGTACGCATCAGGCACTCGGAATAACTAGCTTCACTACCTGGGTTTGAACCGACCCTTATTTGTACGCAAGTAGCACTATTTCATCTCCTGTATCTCCTGACGATGACCGAAAAGTCGAAACGATAAATAATTTGTGAAATTAACCAAGTGTTTTAATAAATATAATTTTATTGTTATTTTATTTCTTAAGAATTTTTTTAAAAATGTTTCATCAAGAGCGAACCACAGAAAGTGTTAATGTAATAAGATATATATATTTTTATTTACAAAATATATCAAAATATCATCAGCAAACATGTAAATTTTACAATTTTGTAGTACTTCTTTACAATCATTTATGTAAATAATGAATAACAGAGGTCCTAGTGTACTAACCTGCGGTACTCCGATATTGTTAATTAAATTTTCTGTAGCACAATCAACAATTTTTACTCTTTGGTATCTTTCCGATAGATAAATTTTAAACCATTTAGATACAACATTAAAAATACAATATTTTTTTAATTTACTTAACAAAATATTTCTATCTAACATCTCAAAGGCTCTTTTAAGATCCAAAAATACAGCACATATGCTATAGGTATTATCTAAACTAGTTTTCCAATTTTCAATCAGTAAATTTATTGCTGTTTCACATGAATGCTGACTTCTGAATCTAGATTGTTCATTTACAATAATATTATTATCATTCAAAAATTCACTTACTTGTTCATACACAATCAACTCTATAATTTTTTACATGCTGGTAACATATTCAGTGGTCCACGAGTTTAGTTTTTTTAATTTTTGGAACAGGACATACAGTCAAGCCAAGCAAACAATTCTCTTGGGTAGGCGTGGTTTGTTGTCTCTGTATTCTAGAAGTACACTCAGTGTCAATAGTACTTTGACATATAAAATATATATTTTGAGGTTATGCGATAATTTTATTTTAAAAATACTTTAAATTATCTATAAAATATATGCCTACCTTATTTCAAATAACATTAAGTCTTAAAAAAGACTGATTTTTTTTATAAAGATGAACAACAGCAGAGAAAATTAAGAAAAACAAACACGCGATAATCTGTCAGTTTGCTAGCTATTTTTACTTTTGTTACGGAATGTACAACGGCGTCAGAAATTGTTTTTATTGGCTTAAACTTTTACCGCCACGAATTTTTAAAATTAGTTGGCATATTTTCCGATGGACTTGTTTGCTTGGTGGAGCTGTATTTGTGAAATTTTTAATTCATTTGGCAGCCTGCCAGTTTCTAGTGACTTATTGACAATATTTAATAATGGGTAACCAATTAAATGAAAATATTCTTTAAAAAATTTCATTGTAATGCCGTCAATACTATTTTTATTTATTGCAAAAAAAATTTATTTTTTGATTCCGATTAAAATTACTTAATTTAATATTATTTTACTTGATATAGCTCAAATGACTGTCATTAATTTCCAAACCAACATCAATGCTATTAATAAGATCTGTTACACTGTCAATAAAGTATTCATTAAAATTATTACAAATAACTTGCGAATCTTTGACTGGATTACCATTATGATAAATTTTTTAATAGTATTACTAATATTCGGATTGACAATAGATTTTATTGTGCGCCACATTAGTTTGGAATTTTATTTACAGCCATAAATTTTTTTATAATAATATTGATATTTTGCTTCTTTATTTATTTTAACAGCAAAATTATGCTTTTTCTTATAGCATTGCCAATCAATTTCCCTACCAGTAAACAACCAATGGCAGTATGCAAAATCACGTTCATTAATACATTGCTATGGTGTTACTTATCAGTTATTCTTTTGGGGACTGTTACAATTGAATTATTTATACATTCATTAACATTATGCCAGAAAGTTTCATACATACTATCAATTTCACATAGATTATATTTCCAATTACACATAATTAAGTGATTTTCAAGTTTAATACTATCAGTTTTTTTAACAAATTTATATGTGGAACTGAGATAAGGTAAAGGAGGCTAACATTGACAGTAGGGTAACATTGACACATCTTTGAAAATGGCTTTTAAAATTTTCATAGTAAGTCACAGAACGCTGTTGATTAGCTCTAAAAATAATGTATATGACTACTGTAGATAATATCACCATCCATCGCTCGTTGCTCGAAGCTTAGGGCTTATGGCGTATGGATACCGACTTGTTGTTTTTTATATGGTGACAATTCGTGTTTGAAACTTCCATTCTAAGAGGTTTTTACCTGCAATTCGCGTATCATTTCATGCACAATTCGTTTTTTTTAAGAAAGCGAGGAGGTCATTTTACTTTTCCGGACATTACAGACAAAAGTTACGTCCTTGCTACAGATATAGTACGCGTGCTGCCTCAACCACGAATTCGTCGTGACATGTATTTTTTTCAAACAAATTTTTTCGATGGGGAGTAAAATTCTTTAATTGTTAATTAATTGCATGTATATTATAAATTTTCTTAAAATTACAATAAAGTTCACTCTTATGTTATTATTCCTTTATTTACTACCTAGTATTTACTTATAATAAGAATAGAAGAATTATTTATCACTAAAGAAATAATTGGTTTCATAAAAATGCACTTTTGACCAATTTTTTTAAATAAATTTAAAATTGTCAAATTATAAAAAGAAAGTTCTATGTCAAAATTAAATTCCTATATTGTAACATTGCCATTTCAATGCATAAAGCAAGAAAAAACAAGGCATGTCAATGTTACCCACATGTAGGGTAACATTGACTAATTATGGTATATACATATATATTAAATATTTTCAATACCGTTTATGATAATCAATAAATTACTTTACATTTTAGAAACTAATATATGAAGCTAATTTTTCTGCTAAGAAAAAATAAATTATAAATCTTAATAAAATTTAAAAAAATTAATAACTAAAGATGTGTCAATGTTTGACGGTTTTACCTTACCTTTGTTTGTATAAATTAATTATTATAAAACTAATGTCTGTTATTTTAGGAGTGTGACGCACATGGCTTGCAATATTAAAATTATTGCTGATAACTAAATCAATAATAGTTTTAGAACTGTTTGTAATACGTGTATACTCGGAGATCATTTGTTTATACCCAAAAAATTGCACTGTCTATTTAAATTTATTGGAATAGAATGTATTTTTACACCAATCTATATTAAAGTCCCATAACAACATTATATTATAATTTGAATTCAAATTAAGTTTAAACCAGTTATTAATATACCTTATAAATTGTGTTTGGCTACTACTGGGTGATCTATATACAGTTGTCACTAGATATACAGTACCTTGCAGTTGAAATTTCACTGAAGGCATCCAATAAACAGGATCAACTACATCGCACTCACATTCATCAAAACGTACACTGTCGTAAACATATATTATCACACTACCTGTATATTTACTTGCAGAATTGCATCGCACCACAATATAGTTTTTAATAAATATTTTTTTATCTTCTATATTTTCAGTAATTCTTGCTTTACTGATACACACTATTAAAAGTTGTTCACTTAATATTAAGTCAGTTATTTCATCCTTATGAGCCAATAAACTTTGCACGTTTAAATATAATATTTTGTCGAATTGATCAATATTCTGTAATTGCAACATGTAAGATGTTTTTTCTTTTTAAATTTCAATTTTTCTTTGCAGCATTGCACAATTATTATCAAATACTGTATGATTTTCATCTAATTTTAAATTAAATTTATTATTTATGGATACGCACTTAATACATTTTGTAACATTAGAGTTACAATTAGCAGATTTATGGTTTTCACTACATTTACTTCACGTTTCTTTATTTTTATAGTTATCAGCTTTCTGTCCAAAACCGCAGAATTTATAACATCTTAATATATAGAATTCTTAGAAAACTTTGCACTTTGCCAATCAATATTTATTTCACTTCAATGTATAATTTTCTTAAATGTTTTGTTGTCAACTTGGATAACTACAGAATAACTGTTATTTCTACTATTTTTTCACATATGTTTAATTTTAATATCTGCTTTTTCTGGAATAGAATAATCATTCTGTAATTTTAATTGCTTTATCAAATTATTTTCCGACATTTCCGACATTAGTACATCACTTGATGTATGAATAAATCTAGCAACGTTAGTATATTTTTTATATTTTTAATTTGATAATATCATTATTGAATTTAGTAGCAAATTTTATATATGATAACATTAATAACATTTCACTTTAGTTCAACTGTTTTCACGTATTTCAACTTTTATGATTTTTTTGTTTGAAATCGACAACAATTTTCTGGGTTCGTATCTCAAGAATTCAATTAAATATTTGCAAATTTTAATCGGGGTCTTATTAAGAAAGCTTTGAGCTACTTTTTTAAAAAAAATTAAAACTATTTAAAAATTTGCTTAGAATATTGCTGTAAATTTAAATTTCAAAAAAATTTAAATACATTTTTTTTTTCAAATAAAAATTCACATTTTTTCTACGTTAATGATAATTAATCTACGTTAAAAATAATTATTTAAATAAATTAAAAAAAAATTATATACCATGCTTTTAACACTGACTAAAAAATATAAGAATAATTACTCCCTACACTCCTTACTATTATCTATTACATGCGCTCTACGTTTTTCTCTATGGGGGTTAAATATATTAATTACATTTTGCAACTATAAAAAATTAAAAAATTATATTCTTATTTAATCAGCTATTCTATGAATTTTAAAATCCAGTTTTCGTATATTAAAATGATACATTATTAATATCAAAAAATTCATAGTTCACCAGATATTCATTAATAATAAATAATAATTAAATTAAATATGAATGAAATATTTACTATTACAAATAGTACATTTATATTAAAGCCAATGGAATTTATATAACGCTGCATCTTATAAATGAATTTTTGCCTTTTCAAGTTCAGCTCCAGATGGATGTTAGTACCGTATCGTGCTAGTCACCTTAATCAAGGTCAAAGTTCAGCTCATAGGAGATGTCTGCCTCCATGGGCACAGCAACTTACAAAATAATTATTCTCAACTTTAACTAAGTAACTAAATGACATGTATCTGTTGCATGCGACAAACGTGAGAGGTTACATTGACCATAGCCAACTACTTATTTAATATTTATTCGCATTCATGCTGTGAGAATATTACATTTCTCTGTGCGTCTTGTAATTATAATTTTTTTTATAAATTCACCGTATACGCACAGAGTTAATTGTTAGAGAAAAAATTTAATGTCTCATTTATACAAGGTTGAACGATGCTGTAAGTTTTCAGATGAAGTTTCTGGAATTTTACATATTGTTCCCTCATATCTTTTTTTTTTTTCAATTTATTTACTTTGTTGAAATAGGTATACATATACTCGTACATATGAATGTGAGTCGTGTAATATATATGTATAAAATTATGAAGTTGTAAATAAAATTTATTATTTGTGTATGTATTTTTCATTATGTTTAAATGTACTACCATTTTAATTAAATTTCTCAAAATTATTTAATTTTGTAATTCCTAGAATATGTCACATTTTATATGCACTATAATATTCTGATTACAGTTTAAATAATTTGGTTAATTTAAAAAAAAAAAAATAGCTAGAGTATGTAACCAACTGTATCAGATTTTATATTATACAGAATGCTAGGAATGCTAATGTTTTGCGTGAATAAACGTTTTTAAGTGACAAGAATAGCAATAGTTGCTTGTCTGGATAAAAAAATTTGGAGGAAACTAATTTCGAGATAGTGGAAAGAGTTTGCGCAACATCCTTATTGGTGCATGGCGTAATTTATTTATTTATTTATTTATTTATTTATTTAGAATACTGTATCCAAAAGGCATGCTTGCCTATTTGAAGGATACATATACAACTACATACGTACAGAGATGCAATACAAATTTACACATATATATATACACACACATATATGCAAAAAATAATACAAAACATAAAAAATTGAAAACAAAAAAAAATTAAAAATTGTGACAATACAATTTCATTTTAATGTCATTCAATGTGCAGTTGAAGATATCAATGCTATCTTCCACAGTCTGATAGACATCCACCATTTGGTACATCGGTGAGGATAGCATACAGTTTGTCTTTGCTGTAGGTTTGTAGAACGCACTTCCTTTACGGGAACCCCCTCGTGGAATTCTAAGCTGGAGTAGGCTGAGTATTAAACTGCAATCAAACTTGTAATTTAATATTTTATGTAAAAAAATTACGAACTGACAAGATCTTCTATTTTCAAGAGAGAACATCGAAAAATATTGTAACAGGAAGATTTGTGCGATTCCAATTTCGGGATAAGATCCTGTTATGTAATACATTGCAGATTTGAAAAAACGTCTTTGAACATTCTCAAGAGATAGAATTTGATTACGGTAAATAGGATTCCAAATAATTGAAGCATATTCAAGTGTTGGACGAATTAGAGATATAAACAGTAAGCGAAAAATTTCCACATCATGGAACTGTTTACAGTTTCGCAGAATGAAACCCATCTTTTTGAAGCCACTAGTGACAACGTTGTCAATGTGTAATTTGAATGTCATCTGTGCATCAAACCAAATACCAAGATCTTTAACGGATTTTGCTCTGCTTAGATCTGCATTACACAAGGTATATTTGAACTCAAGAGGTTCACGTTTACGAGTATTAGACATTATGTTGCATTTATTTATATTTAGATGTAGGTTATTAGCACTACACCAATCATACAAGCGGTCTAAGTTAGTTTGCAAGTTCTGACAGTCGGCTATTGACGATATGGAACAATATAATTTAAGATCGTCAGCATAGAGCAAGTAGTTGACATCAAAGTTATTACCTATGTCATTTATAAAAATTATAAATAAAAGAGGACCCAGAACAGAACCTTGAGGCACTCCTGATTTTTGAACCAACATATTAGATTTGTGCCCACCATATTGCACAAAGAAATATCTATCAATTAGATAACTTTTTAACAGACGTAGTAATGATGAAGAGAAACCGAAATTATCCAATTTATTCAGTAGAATATAATGGTCTATACGATCAAAAGCTTTTGAAAAATCCGTGTAGATGACATCAACTTGTCCTTGTCGATCCAAAAAGTCGTATATGAATTGCGTTTTACACATTAAATTGGTAACTGTAGATCTTCCTTTCACAAATCCATGTTGATGCGGTGATATCATTTGCGAAATATGATTATAAATTATTGTGTGTAATAGGTTTTCTAAAATTTTACTGTAATTACACAATAAGGATATGGGCCTGTAACTGGAAATTGCATTTTTATCGCCGCCTTTTAACACAGGACAAATTCTACAAATTTTCCAGGCTGAAGGATAAATAGAAGTTTTTAAAATAAGATTATATACAATAGTGAGAATTTTACTGAAGATAGGTGAGCAATCTCTAATTAAGAAGGCTGGTATTAAATCCGGCCCCATTGTCATGTTTGCTTTGAGTTTTCTTATTGCCTGAGTAACTTCCACCTCACTAATAGATTTTACAGCAGCTGGAAGGCTATACAAGTTTGAAGATATTTCCTGTGTGCTACTGTGATCAGAATCACCAAAACAACAAGAAAAATAATTAGCAAAGCCATTTACTATTTGTTCAGGAGATTCCAAGGTAGTGTCATCATAAGTTATAACATTAGGTATAGTAGTAGATTTCTGTTTTAATGTGGCAAAATTCCAAAAAGATTTAGGATCGACACGAAGTTTCTCACCAGCATTTTTGCAAAAGTCACTATATGCATTTCTAATATTCATATTTAATTCCGTACGCAAAATTTTAAAATTTTCTAAATCCGATAAATTATTAAATTTTTTAAAACGCTTCCACATTTTATGTTTAGATTTAATTTTTTTTATAATGTAAGCATTAAACCATGGAGGATATATTTCAGTACAAACTTTTTTTTAGGGACGTGAATATCAAACAAATCATACAATTTTTTATTAAGCGCATAAACTACATCATCAACATTCGAAAATTGTGTCAAAAAATTCCAATCAATATTTGATAACTCGGCATATAGAGCAGGAAAATTTGCTTTCTTAAAATTGTAATCACAATTGGATCGATAATTAAAAGTAGCGTTATTTGCGTAACTCTTCATTTTAATACATAATGCAGGATGATGGGTTCCTTCGGGTAAAATAATATCATTTGCTTTATTAACAATGCATTTAGAAGTGGACAACAAAAGATCAAGTATTCTATTATTGCTATTAAATACTGAATTGAATTGATTTATATCTAGGTAATAACAGAAATTGTTCAATAAATTATATTTATTAGTTGAAATCATACCATTAGTGCAACTAGAATATTCAGTAATATTGAAATCACCTATAATTATTAAATTGGAATCAGTTTTATAAAGAAACCAGGAAGCAATGGAGTCGAAAAGAATATCATAATCCGAACAAGTTGTAGATGGCGGAATATACAATACTATTACGTATAATTTAGGATTGAGTAAAACACAAAGTATGTCAATATTATTAATTCTATATAATAAAGAACATTCTCGTCGAATGTTGATCTCGACAGCCTGAATATTTTTCTTTACAGCTAAGAGAACTCCACCACCTCGTGTTGTATTAAGGAAAGCATGATTTCTGTCACTTCTGAACACATTAAATGTATTAGAATCGAATAATTCGGAATTAAGTATTCCATTGTCGCACCAAGTCTCAGTAAACGCAAACATATCGTAATTTGAACACAAAGTTGCATTAAATAGATTCTCAGTTTTACTTCTGAGACCGCCTACATTTTGATAATAAATTTTATGAGATATATATTTATTATATGCTTGTGTGGAACTAGTTGTTTGTGAAATGTCAGGTTCATTAATTAATTGCTACTTTCCTGTGAGAATAGTGGATTTAAATTTTTTTAGAGTCTCATTATAAACATGGCAATCTAAACTCCATGCTGGATGGTCTATTTGAATATTTAAGTTTGAGGCAGATTTCAGATTTAGACAATTAATACAAGCAGATATTTCTGATTTGCATTCTTTAATCGTATGAGATTGGGCACATTTCGGACAAGTCGGTGATTGTATATGAATATATATATATTAGAATGTCCGGAAAAACAAATATTTAGTAAGGCTAAAATCGATAATTTTACATCGAAAAACATCAGATATAATATTTTTTGCTTGTTTTTACGAAAGTAACAGGTTTCTCTACACAATTGAAATTTTCGAAAAACGCGTGTGATTACATATATCGTTTATATCGCGTACCTATGTAATAACACGCGTTTTTCGAAAATTTCAATTGTGTAGAGGAACATCTGTTACTTTCGTAAACACAAGCAAAAATATTATTTCTGATGTTTTCTCGATGTAAAATTATCGATTTTAGTCACTGGATATTTTTACACACACTCTAATATATATATATATATATATTAATCAAGTATTCAAATATAAATAATTAAGTGATAAAAAAAAAACAACCTAATATATATTTAAAACGGACTAAAATAATAAATAATTTCTCTTAGCCTTATACAGATTCACAACCCCATACAGATTGCCCTGAAAAATTGTGATTGTGAATTCTAAATAGCTACGACAATACTTGTCATAAATTTTGTTAGAAGGTTTGTTATGTAAAACAGGTATATATATTTTCCGTTAAAAGTTACTGCGTTTTTAAAAAATTTTAATACATCGATAAAGGTTCGTAAAATATCTGCAAAAATATCAATTAACCGGTTTATTTTACCGGTTCTATTCCCTGGTTGTAATTGAAAACTTGCAAAGTAAACGTGGCATTTATCCTACTAAATAAGTGTTTTAGATTCAATTATCTCCCATTTAGAAAAATTTATTTATATTTAGACGTGCAAAAAACATCGATAGACAAAAAACAAGTTTACGTAATGTTGTTATTTGTTTTTGTAAATTTTGGCGCAAAATTTCAAGTAACTCCAGAAATTTATCATATAACACTCTAAAATATTGAAATAATTTTTTATCATCTTCGAGCAAATCTTTAAAATGATTGTACAATTTTTCAAATAATTTTCTTTTTAAATAAATATCATGACACCACATCATACGTTTTCTTTATTTTTTTTTTTAGATTTTTTTCTGTTTTTTTCAGAGTATTTTTAATAAATAAATTTTTTTTTATCAGAACTATTCATTTTAGAAATCGTACGAACCCAAACAATGTCAACCGATAACTAAAATAATTTTTAAAATTGAACTATATTGAATTATATTTGATTAATAAAGTTTATTTGAAAAAAACTTGTTTGCTATTATTGAAGAGACTATTGAATTATATCATTCGATTATAATATTCATTCGAATACCAATCATTCGACTATGTCCCCATACTAGTTAGAACGAATATAAATGTTAGTTGTTAATGAAGTAACAGATCATCAATTAGCGCGCATTATCGTATGACTAGATCAAAACATTAACTACTGCAGAAATAATTCATCAATGACACAACTTGTATTTTTTTTACATAAGTATGACAAGTAGATTTTTACACAGAAGCGTTATGTATTTAAAGAACCTGTTGTGATTGTTTCCAAATTGTGTAACATTCTGTTGAGCGGTTAGCGTATATTTGTTTCTATGTTCTGTTTATTTATTGTATATTTCATTTGTATATTTTTTTTTATTTTTTAATTAAAATTTATGCAGAACTTACACACATATTACAGAAATTTATATAGAACTTACATACATACCTATTACAGAAAAACAAATAAGAAAATGTTTTTTTTTACTTAATTACAATATATTAATTAATATACATATAGTTATTTTTTTAATACGTGTTTATTTACAAGTTGTCTATTTAAAGACAATAAGCAATTTTTTTTAAATGTTCCATTGATATGAAGTAGTTACACCCATTATTGTTTCTTCTATGTGTTAATTATTTTAGATTAGTAAATAGTTTTGACAATAGTTACTGAAATCTATATTGCAAATCTAATGGTTTGTACTTTTTGAGTTGTAATTTTCTTGACTATTGTCCAATAAATTAATGGCAGTTGGGCTAGGGTGTATCTCAAGTCGTTTTAAGTTTTTGGCATTTGCACTTTGTATTACTTTTTTCGCTGTTCACATATTTAATTCACAATATATTACTGTGTTTGTCACTTACTACGCCCTAGTTATGGTTCTTAATGATTTGATTAAAATCTTTGTATCATTGCTATATTGTATGCACTAGCACAACCCCACAGTTGTAGTCCGTAAGTCTAAATTGGTTTCAATATTATTTTATATAAAAGCAGTTTATTTTCAAAGGAGAGTTTTGATTTTTTACCAAGTAAACAGTACATTTTTTTGAATTTTATTTCTAGTTGTTTTTTCTTTGTTGAAATATGTTTCTTCCAAGTCATTCTTCTGTCGAGATGTAGACCTAAATATTTAGTTTCTTTTGTTTGTTAGAGTCGTTTGTTGACAAATACAGGAGGACAATTTTTTTTTCGAGTAGTAAATGTAACGTAAATTAATTTTCTTTCATTCACTTTAATTCTCTCCAATTTCTGAACCAATTATGAATAGCGTTTAATAGGTTTTGTAACAAATAAACATATAGTCATTAGATAAACATAATATTATATATAAAATATCTAAATAATATCACTAAAATAAGTTGTTTGATATTTATAAACATAAAAATTATTTTACTAATATTTTGTTTGTTTTTCTATTGATATCTGTTTATGTACAAGCATTGCTACAAGCAGCTGCTATTTATTTATAAAAATATTTTTAAAACATTTTCAACGGATAATATACTATTAATTCACACATAAATTTATATATATATATATATATATATATATATATATATATATATACTGGGTGTCCCATTTTAATGTTCCCAGGGCAATTTCTCGAAATGAGTACATCTGACAACAAAATGTTTCGAATAAAAAGTAAATGGTTTCGAGGGTGACATTTGATGCAGTTACCAATGCTCCTCTTGGACCCCCTGGGGGGCGGAAACGGGGGGCAACTTTGAAATCTTAAATAGAACCCCCTATTTTTTATTGCAGATTCGGATAGACCATTAAAAAGTATGTAAATTTTATTTTGAGACTTTTTTTTTATCTTTGATAGATGGCGCTGCAAACAGCATTTTTTTTCTCAGTTTATCAGTCTTCAATTTGAAAAAAAAAGGTGTAACTAAGTACGATATCCAAGTTTTTTTCAGTTCTGTGGGTGAAGGGGGGGGGGCAAGGGTCACTGCATCAGATATCCCCCTCGAAACCATTAACTTTAAGTTAATGGTTTCGAGGGGGATAACTTTAAGTTAATGGTTTCGAGCGGATATCTGATTCAGTGACCTTTGTGACTTTATCGTTACGAAAGAAGAGTATGTTTTTTACACGAAAAGTATTGGAGAATCGAAAAATTGTGCTAAAATGACAAATCCGCCAATGGCGTAGAATTTAGGAAGGATCAGCCTCTCACTTGCCCCTGTTGTACGCCACTGGCAGTAACCAGAAACTTTTATTTAACATAATTTAGTATGGTGTGCGGTACCTACACTTCCTGCCAAGTATGTTAAGGATACGTCAAATGGTACTGGGCCAAACTTGTTTTTAAATTTTTAAATAAAACACCCTGTAGCTCAGTAAGGAGCCACATTTTATGTAAGTGATTTGCGTTAAATCTTCATATTCTGAGCCCAGGATACTTCAGTTAAAATATTTCCAATTACTAATAAATCACCCTGTATATATTTTAAACCTATAAATATAGTACTTTTTAATTTAATAAACTATGTTAACCTGTAATATAGCTTAATGAATATTTGTTCATTAAGGAATCTTATATATAAAGTAACATTTACCATAAAATTGCAATAAATTATGTTCCATCATGCAGGAAGTAGGCGTATTTGTTTTTGTAATTATTTAATATCTTGTTTCAGGTGTTTGAAATGTCAATTTAGATGACTTTTGTTCATTACCATAACTATAAATTTATTTTGCTCCATGCACATATTAAATTAAACACATACCATAGAAGTGTTATTCGGATTGTTTTAATCAAAATGTAGTTTTTAATTACTGAGATTAAATATAATCGATTTAACAAGAAAACTATACGTTTGTACGTAGACGTCCAATGAGTAGTTGAAGTGGTATGATTAACAAAGTGAATTCCGTCAGCGAAAGTTTCCAATAGTATGAATAGAAAAGCATGCATGTGAGAAATTATAAATATGAATGAAACTAAAAATTGCTTTTCTGGATAATGGAAAAAGTATTAGCCTTATCTTTACAGTAAATAGTGTGATTGTGTATGTATAATTATAATCAAATATATTTTTGCTATTCTTTTAGTTTTAAAATTATAACATGTTGTTAAAATTGTATTAAAAATATTTTAAAAGTAATTTTAAATTTTTTTGCTGGGATAAACGTCATACAGGTTATAGAATAATATAAATTTCACAAAAATATAATTTCCGGTAAAACCGAAAAATGATTTCAATATATATGTATATATATATATACAGGGTGTTTGCAATCAAGGTATTTTATTTTTAAGGGGTGATACTACAGGTCAAAACAAGGCGATTAACGCCAAAACACCTTAGTAAAAGTTTTCTAATAAACGAGATATTCATTTTTTTTAAGTAAAATTGTAGCATATGGTATAATTTTTATTATCCAGCTCACAAAAAAAAATTATTCTTCATAATAGTTTTGGATTTGCTTGAAACGAATAAAAATGTAAAAATATTCCAGGTTTTAAATACAGGATGACTCGGATTTGCTGATTTGTGTTTCAACTTTTAGGTAAAACACCCTTATTTGATTAATAGGATTATATTATGTTTAAAATTACAATTTAAGCTTACATACAAAAGCAAAAGTTGTAAAGCTTACATACAAAAATTTGTGCCGATTGTCGATTGTTAAAACACCCTAGTAAAAGTTGTCTAATGAACGAGATATTACTTTATTTGAATTTATGATTGAGGGGGCGAAAACTTTCATTTGTTCTTATTGTTTATCTGTCAAACATATTTCATTATTGTTTAACTGTGCATTATCTATTGCTGGTTGGTTACTAATTCTTGTGAAAAAATTGAACGATGGACTATTCTAATGTTGAATTGGTTGATATGATGCTAATTTATGGAGAAGCGCATCAAAATTCGGCTGCTGCAAGTCGTCTATACGCTGAGCGATTTCCAAATAGGCGACATCCTATAGCTCAGCAATTCTCTAGATTAATAATACGTGCTAGAGATACTGGTAATCTGCGAGGCCATCAAGAGCGTGCTGGAGGAGCAGGTCGTCACCGACGAATTGTAGACGCCGAGGAACAAATTTTGAACCTCGTTGACGAAAACCCTTCAACCAGTACACGGCAAATTGCTCGGCAAGTTGGTTTGTCAAATCAAATTGTATGGCGAACATTACGCGAGCATCAACTGCATCCTTTTCATGTGCAACGAGTACAAGCGTTACAACCTCGAGATCATCCGCAACGCGTAGAGTTCTGTAGATGGTTTTTGCGCAAACATGATGAAATACTTAATTTTTCATCGATTGTACTGGCTACTGACGAAACTACATTTACGCGCAACGGTATGAACAACTGCCACAATACACACTTTTGGAGTTTCGAAAATCCGCATGTTGTTCATCGTCACAATTTTCAGCACAGATTTTCTGTGAACGTATGGGCCGGATTGGTAAACTCACAGTTGATTGGTCCCTTTGTGTTGCCAGATCGATTAGATGCAAATAATTATTTATATTTTTTGCAAAATAATTTGCCGGATCTTTTAGAAGAAGTTCCCTTAAATGTTCGTCAGCAAATGTGGTTCCTTCATGACGGTGCACCGGCGCATTTTAGCCATATCGTTCGGCAACACTTAAACGATGTGTTTGAAAATAAGTGGATTGGTCGGGGCAGTCATATCCCTTGGCCTCCCCGGTCGCCGGATTTGACCCCGTTGGATTTTTATTTGTGGGGACTTATGAAAACCATGGTATACACCACCGAAATTATGGATCTCGATGATCTCCGTAATCGGGTAGAAGTAGCAGCGGCGGAAATTCGGCAACAAGGCATGGGTCTCGCTGCGTATGCGAATTCATGGGTACGCCGCGCAAGACTTTGCATACAACAGCAGGGTGATAATTTCGAGCAACTGGTGTCATAGTGCTATCACCCATTAAAAATAAAATACTTATCTTGATTTGTGTCATTAATAAAAATATTTAAATAAAGTATCTAATATCTCGTTTATTTGAAAACTTTTGCTAAGGTGTTTTAACAATCGACGATCGGCACAAATTTTTGTATGTAAACTTAAATTGTAATTCTAAACATAATATTCAAATAAAATTATTCAAATTTTTTAAATAAGGGTATTTTACCTAAAAGTTGAAACACAAATCAGCAAATCCGAGTCAGCCTGTATTTAAAACCTGGAATATTTTTACATTTTTATTCGTTTCAAGCAAATCCAAAACTATTATGAAGAATAATTTTTTTTGTGAGCTGGATAATAAAAATTATACCATATGCTACCATTTTACTTAAAAAAAATGAATATCTCGTTTATTAGAAAACTTTTACAAAGGTGTTTTGGCGTTAATCGCCTTGTTTTGACCTGTAGTATCACCCCTTAAAAATAAAATACCTTGATTGCAAACACCCTGTATATATATATATATATATATATATATATATATATATATATATATGTATATATATATATATGTATATATATATATATATATATATATATGTATATATATATATATATATGTATATATATATATATATATATATATATATATATATGTATATATATATATATATATATATATATATATATATATATATGCATATATAAATGCATAAAAGCGAGAAAAAAAAAGTTACATAAGCGCAATCACAATATTAGGTAGACTTATGGTAGGTTAGGATCAGGTTGTTTAGTTATGTTATTCAATATAATCATGATGTGCTTAATTATTATATTTTAGAAATGATAAAAAAAACGTGAAGACAACATGATAAGTAGAATAAATTTTGGTAAATTTAATGTTTTTATTTTTATTAGAAAAATTCTTGTATTTAAGTAAGTATTTATACTGGCTACCTGGAATCTGTGCCCAGTTTGCATGCCTCGATTCTGGTACCTGTTTCGCACCTTGGCTGCTGAAGCGGATTATAAGGGTGTTGTTCCCAATTTGTATACGCCCCCCCCCCCACCACAAGGCCCATCAATATCAGTTAGATTGTCAATTATTTTATTAATAAATATCAAACCTCTTCATTATAATATCTATATACTCGTAATATAATATCTGTATATAACATATATAAAGTAAATATAGCCTGTCGACCAATATATTAAGAAATAATGATAAGAATAAATAAATATCATTAACTAAAATTGAAAATTAAATTAAACGTTTTTGTCAACTCTATCGTCTGGGAATCAAACTAGGAAAAATTATAAACATTTAAAAATAAAAATAACTAAATATAAAAAACCGTTTCAAACACGTATCATGATTCTTAAAAAAATATTTTAAATAAATTATTTAATGTTATTAGTACTACTATAATTACATTGAAAAATTTTAATAAATAATTATTAAATAATACTATTATTAAATATTGTGCAATTTTAAAATGCAGACATTGTAATTTGGTAATTATTAAAGATAAAAAATAATGAAAAATTATAAAAATAATTCCATAGTTGAGAATCGAACATTGGATAGCTAGACTTGTAGCTATATGGTAAATCAGCTTTTTAATCACTCATTTATATATATATATATATATATATATATATATATATATATATATATAAATGAGTGTATGTCTGTTTGTACTTTTTTCATTACTACACCATTCATCCGATCGCCATAAAACTTTGGGAAGTTGTTGAGTACACTTCCGCGAAAGTTTCTGTAGCACGGGGGGGGGGGTAGGACTCCCCAGGGTTCTCATAATCTTTTGAATACTGAATTTTAGCGCAGTGGCGCAGAAACGCGCGACGGGAAAGTCGCAGTTGCGCAGTTGCTCAGCAACACGTGACGGTGAAGATAGTGGTAAATAAGTAAACAGTTTTATTGCATTTAATTATTGTTATTTTTCAATATCAAAATGATGTTAATGATTAATTCTCAAAATTCAACTTGAGAAAGAAGTACTTTGAATATTGTTGATTTCCCTTATTAATCAGTCATGTGTATAAGAAATACTGTTGCAAATAAATTAGATTTTTACTTATTTACAAACACTATATCAAATATACAGAAACAAAAGCAAAACACATGAAAAAGGAAAGTAATAAAATAAAAGTAGTCATTGAAAATTAAATCTATAACCGCACCTTTTTCCGACTCCTTAACAAACGTCCGCACATAGATTTTATGTTAATATATCGCTTGTCAGAATTACACCACAGCTTGTAGGACATTTGATGTTTCATCATACTCACTCCAAACAAACACATTTTTTTATTAATATTGAACACAGGGATTTTTTCCTTTCGATGCTGTTCTATCCGATTTTTTTTATTATTATTTACTGTTTTCATGTTATGCTTTTCTAGTGATTAGTGAAAAAAATTGATATTTAAATTAATTATTAGCCTTCGTTCATTGTTGCTACGCTTCAGTTGCCACAAAGTCGTGATTTATTTATGTACTATTTATGCGTTTATTACAATATAATTAGCTGTCAATATTAGCGACAATGTTTAACATTTTAGTTTAAATTTATGTTAATTTCTCATAATTAATGTTTCTTTATATTTATTATAAAATATTGTACTCTATTGATATTAAACTAGATAAAAATGTTATTCTAGTATATTATACCGGGTGACCCATTTTAATTAATCCACTGGAATATCTCGACAAATATGTGTCGTACAAACAAATTTTCGAATAAAAGTTTAATGGTTTTACGGGGCCATCTGATCCTGTCATACTTTCTTTAGCCCCACCTCCCAGGGGCAGGAGGAGGGGGTCAACTTTAATATCTTAAACGGGAACCCCCCATTTTTGCTACAGATTCTGATTTTAGATAAAAAATTATGAAGATTTTACTCGTACAATTTTTTTGAATTCGTAATAGATGGTGTTGTTGTCGCAAAAATAAAATGTGACCCATTTTAATTAATCCACTGGAATATTTCGACAAAAAGTTTAATGGTTTCCTGTCTAATTTTCAACACCTCCACTCTCCAGGAGGTGAAGGAGGGGAAAAGCTTTAATATTTTAAATAGAATCCCCCATTTTTAATACAGATTTAGATTTTACATAAAAAAGTATGAAGATTTTATTTAAACAATTTTTTTTGAATTCGTGATAAATGGCGCTGTAGTCGCAAAAATAAAATTAATTAAGCTAAAAAAAACGGGATCTACGGGGTACCGTTAGTATTTTTATGGCAAAGCAAAACAAACTTTTGAAACAGTTTGGCGGAAATCAAAAAATTATTGAAAATTCTGAAAAACATTTTAAAATTTTCAATAATTTTTCCTGCCAAACCAAAATGAAGTAGAAAAAAACGTTACTTAGCTATTATGTAGCTAATTTTTTTCTCTATTTTAATAAATTTTTTTAGTTTTTAATTTTTTTCTACTAAACGATGCATTTTAGAATAACGGTTTTTTTACTCAATTATCATTCTCATTATTCCCCATTTTTTCATGTAATGCTTATTTTTCTACACCTCATAGTTTTTGAGAAAAAAAATAAAAACCAAAATATCTAAAAAAAATTTAGCGTCCAAACGGCACATACTAGCAAATTAAAACTAAAACCAAATTATAGAACCTTTTATGTCCTATCGAAAAATATTCTAAGTGTTTCGTCGAATTTTACTCGAGAAAGTAGTATATCGCAATTTATCGAAATTACATGTTAAACGTCCATACGAACTTGACGAACGAACACCCGGTATATATATATATATATATATATATATATATATATATATATATAAAATATATATAGACTGTATTAAAAAAGGCTATTTTTTCAAAACGTCGATTCTCCCCCCTTCTAGAACTTTAGATTTCCATAAAATAAAAAGATTTCCGCGCCTGTCAGATCAATTTAATGCGTTGTCATCAAGCACGCAAGCTTCAAAAATTGGCATTTTTTAAATGTTCATCCGTAAAAAATTTAAATATGCTTAGATCAATTTTTAATGCGTTTTGAATTATTCTCATCAATTATTAAGTTTATATGCATATACCGAAGCAATTTTTCATTGTGCAGAGTGCCGAAAATAGGTAAAATTCGTATTTTTGCTATTTTCGTTTTCTTATGAAGAAATTGATTCGGATTTCAATTCATATAGCATAATTTGGCGTATTTTTGGTGTATATATATATATATATATATATATATATATATATATATATTTAGATATTGTAACAAACACTGTATATCTATTTACTTATGCACAAGACGAAGACTTATAAATTTAATCTAAAACAAACATATAATTATTTCTGTTTCTATGTCAGAGTAAATACAATAATTTTTATTTGTATTTGCATAAGCTGCAACGTAAAGAAACAACTTGACAGCAGCAGTATATTTCGAAAGAAAACATTTAGTTATGTTATCATTTCACCAAGAAAAATCATCATTAGCGCTCAATATACGTAAATCATTTTCATTACTATTGAAAGTGTGATTTTTGTCAATTGATTTGACGCGATAATGGGACTAAGAAAACAAATTACTGAAAGTGATTTGTCGACATCATACATAAATTGATTTTATTTGAGCTAGATTTCTGTAAAGTGAACGATTTTATTTAAGTAATCTGGTATGTACAAATTTATTATTACATATTTTAGAGTTAATTAAAATGGAATTAGGCATTTCTTAAGGTAGAAAATTGCGAATATTATGTTGGTGCACATTAAACTTTAGCTAAGCTTACCCCCCTAAGTTAACGACTGAATAAACATATTTTATTACGGAAAGATTGTGCGAAAGGTATTTTTATCATTTTGATATTTTTCAGAAAACAAAATTCAATATTTCAGCAAAAAAAAAAATACGTTTATACGATATTTTTAGACATTTTATATACAAGTAACGTATTTTTCTCCTTACTCTCTTCACCTAAGCTGTGTTATTTCATGAAGATGCAGTGTAATTATATACGATGTGTTTAACAAAATTATAAGCAATTTATTTTTAGAAATTATATATGCAAAGTATCAAAAGAATTTTATATTCAGTGACTGATATTACGAGCTCGGTTTTTGGGTGTTCTAGCTCATTTGTTCAGTTCTAGTAGCGTAGCTAGGGTGGGTGTCACCCGGGGTGGAAGTAATGGTGTCACCCCTATACTTAGTCTTTTAGATATCTTATAAATTAAGGAAAATTTAAAGAGTTATACAATATCGCAAGAAAACAAAAACAATAATACAATAAAGTAAATCAAGTTATACAGTCATAAAACAATAAAATTTTAAAATACGTGATTTGTAAAACAGACAAATGGAAATAGAAATTTGTAAGTTGTTTAAAATTATACACATTAATACTGAAAAGTAATATATTTTCTATAGCAGAAATATCATTTTAAAGCTAAAACTAGGAAACCCGTGACCTTTAAAAAATCACGATTGAAGTCGAAAATAGTAATTAAACATATAAACATAATAAAAATAAATAAATAAACAATTATTAATAATAATAATTAAATATCAATTGCACTATTATATATTACTCAAAAGCAACACTTGTGTCAGTAGTGTACATAACTTCACACAGCGCTGTCATTTGACATTGCATTAAAAACATAATTTCATTCAAATTTTTGAGAACCAAGATGAAATCTTAGAAAGATGACACTTACCTATTTTCAAATAGGGAATGAACCAATTAAAATGACACCAAACTCATCTAAATCGGTTCAGCGGTTTAGGACGAGATGCTGGAGAAACATATATACTTACATACATACTTACATTACATATAAATATTTGACAATAATAAATTAGCGAGATTAATTACATATTATTGCTATCAGATCGTAAATATACATACATATATACAAAAAAAAATATTTTTCTGATTTTGAAGTAAAAATTCAATTTATTAAATGTTTAAATCACAAATTTACTAAAATAATTTAGTTGGTGAAATGTGTCATTCCGAGAATGGTGTCACCCCCTAAAATGGTGTCACCCGGGGCAGACTGCCCCTCTCGCCACTTCACCCCCCTAGTTACGCCAGTGTTCAGTTCAGGTCTTATGACAGTTAAACCGATATTAGTTAAAACAAATTTTAAAAATCTTAATACGGGCTAATGTGTTTTACGTATAAATGAAAAAAATATGGTACAAATAACAAAACCTTCAATAAAGAAAAGTTGATACAATATATATAATAATATATAATATTTATAATAATATATAATAATAGTCGATCTAAAAATATAAGAAAAGACCCTGAAAGTTAAAATTTTCAAATTATAGTGTAAAAAATAAAATATTGAGTAAAATTTTTAATATTAATTCAAGTAATGTTGATGAAGAATCCGAATTGAAAACTGATCTTGAAAATTATTACGTTTCCTACTATATTATTCTGGCTGGTATATAGATATAGTATATATCGGTATTAATGAAGAAATTTAGCAAATTTAATTTCTCAAAAAAAAATCTAAATAGCTTTGTATGGCCACAACTTCATGAATTTCAAATGCTAAAAACAATTCTATTTTACGGACCGATAAATTTTATATTTATTTGTCCTATCCAAATAAATAGATTTTATATTCTAGAAATTAAATATCAAAACACATTATTTAAGAAATATTAAAATTAATTATATGTAATTTTTTCATATTAATTTTTTTAAATAACTGTCAACAATTTATTACTAAAAAAATTTTTTTTGTTAAAATTAGTGAATTGGCATTTTTTTTTTTTTAGTAATATCGTAAATATATATGGTTTTAATATTGTAAAATATATTAAATATTTTGAGGTATTATATCCTGCATCTTTTGAAACATGGCAAATAAATAAAATATTAACTTAAAAGTAACCATATCAAGTTGTTTTTCGCCGATTTAAATGAAATTTGGTATTCAAGTAGAACACTAAAACTAAACGACACATTTTTTATACGCAACCGTCAAGGTTTAGTTTATTTTTATGTTACGATAGCACAATTAAATATAAAATGGATGTCCTTTTGATTTTTTCAATTATTTATTGTTATAAAAAGGCATCTGCCATTGTATAGGTACTCGTATGTGCTCATAAGTAGGTTTGATAATTTATAACTCATTAATATAAAATAATAAAAAAATTAGGATTAAAATTTTTAATTTGTTTTACATAAAAAATTTTATAAAAAAAATTATTTATGAATTTTAATTCTTTCTATAACTCATCAGTTTCTTATGTTGATTATGTCGGCTGGTCGATTCAAGTAAAGACTTTTAAATATCTCGAAAAATAAACATCCCGTGAAAAAAGTTTCCAGGAAAAAAAGTTAATATTTTTAAAGTGGTCATTCACTAATTGAGGAGTAACTTAAAATCTTAAATGGAAATCTCCATTTTTTATAGCAGATTCCGAGTCTCCAGAAAAATTACATTGAAAAATACATAGAAAAAAATTTAAAAAATTGCAAAAAATAAAAAGCATGACAATTTTATTTTTATTTGGACTATTATCTTACTGTAAAAAAAATTTAAAAAAAATTACATAACAATTAAATATGGATTAAATATATGTCAAGGGTACAAAAGGGTAACTTTACAAACTGTATAGAAAAAAATAAAAATAATACCATTGGTGGATTTATATATTTACAAATTTGTTTTAGGATGCATAGTTTTCGAAAAAAAAAAGTGAATTTTACTCTAAATTTCGGGAGTAATTTTTACCACCTAAACCATGACGGTTGTTGATAAAAAAAACACGGGTCGTTTTGTTTTCAGTGCTCTACTTGAATACCAAAGCTAATTTAATCGGCGATGGACACCTCGATATGGTTGGTAGTTAGTTTGGAAATAAAACAGATATATTTGAATTTTCGGAAAAAATAGGACAAATATCAAAAATGAAATATTTTGGAATACAAAAAATATTTGTAAAATACAAGATATATTTTCGAAATACCAGGAATAATTTTAGAAATACAGGATATATGGATATAAGTGATGGTACAATTCGAACGAAAAATAATCGATCATTCGATTATGAAAACCATTCGAGATATAGCGAATTAAATTGAAATCATTCGGATGATGAATATACAAAAAGTTAAATTTTTTATAAAAACATACAGCATTAAAGCAATTTTTTTTTTAATTATTTGAAATCAATTGATACATGATGCACTTAAAGTAGGAAAAACAAAATATGCCAACATATTTGGATCTGAAATAGGGTCGTGGCTTATTCAATATGGCGGACATAAGCGTGCACTTGTCAAAACTCAATCAAAGTGTATGGTTTCTTTTTAATTAAAAAATATTATTAACTCTTGAAAAAAAATTTAAGTGGGCCGGCTTAAATCTTCGTCAGTACAATTCTACACAAGCTGAGCGTATTTTAAACGCTGGACATATTACATAATGTGGAAAATCATTAGAAAAGTGATGTGATGGCAAGATGACAGTCACATCTCTGTGTTTGAAAACGTCAAGTTTAAAAGATGTTCCACATGAAATCTCAATGACAATTGACAGAAACGGTGCGATTAAGTCTGTAGTGTGTTCCTATAAAGCTGGTTTAGGTGAAAAGTGTAAACACTGCATCACAACCTTATTATATTATTATAGGTTAGTTGACACTTTGCACAACAGAACCTTCAATCAAACGCATATTCAAATTAGTAACATCTAGAATCTAAATATTTTTTTATATAATACAATAATAATGTTGCAAATATTTACTCTTCTTAACCTTTCCGCAAGCTGTCACTTTTGATCGTTGACACAAGTGCACGCAGTGTTTTAGTTCCTCATTTTGCCACCAGATGCCATTCAGAACATTTTAGATCCCAATAACTTATTTTTAATTTTCTATATAACCAATTCTATAAAACTAATAATAAAAGTATGTATTTAGTTAAATACTATATTTTAGTAAGGTTATTTTATTGTACTTCAGTTACATACACTTTTTATTTTATCTAATAAATAATTAAAATATTAATTTATTTAACATAACAGAAATTTTCCTTTATTCAAAATTGAATTCAAATATTGTAGAAATGTGTTGCGATTGTGATACCATCTAGCGGTTTTTTTATATAACTATCAAATAGATACAATCGTTCGTACTAGTTGTACTGTATTTATTTATATCGTCATTCGAATGATAAGTATCATTCAAATTATCATTCGATTATGATATTCATTCGAATACCGATTATTCTATTATTATAAATCATTCGATTATATCCTTAAATTTTCTAATATTCTTTATAATTAGTATTTAGTATTTATGCATATATTTATATCAAAGCTAAGGGTTAATAAAAAAATAAGTAAATATAGAATGTATCCAGTTATTATTAAGCGAAATATTGAAAGATATATAAAAATAATATCATAATATAATTTATTTAATTAAAATATGTGACAGTATTTCTATAAAAATTCAACAAAATTATTTAAATAAAAAAAAATACACCACGTTTTTAACACGGACTAAACAGTAAAAAATAATTTCTTCTAGCCCCATATAGATTTAAATCCACATGTAGAAAAACGTCTAGCAACGAGAGCTATTCTACTCCCTTCATTTCTTATTATCTGTTGTATGCGGCCAACTTTTTGGTTAAGGAGGTTATAAATCTGGGTGGGGCTAGGAGGAATTATTTTATACTTCTAGTCCGTGTTAAAAACCTGGTATATTCAACTTATTTTTTTATTTAAATAATTATTTTCTTTTAATATTTCTAATAGTATTAATTAATTATTTAATTAGTTAATATTGTTTTGTCATCCAGTTCTGAACTATGTTTTAATTTTCGGGACTTTAGCTCATCGGGAAATTAGTTTAAAGTGTGTGTGTGTGTGTGTGTGCGCGCGCGCACTATCATTTGTCGATATCTGTAAGTTGATCGAACAGTATTGCCGTATGTTATGTTTACATTTTGAAATTTAAATTAAGATATGCATTATGGTTGTGAAATATTGTTTTTACACTAATTATTATAGTTACACGATATAAAGATAAATATAAATTTTCAAAGAAAGATTTTGACATAATAGATATAGGCATCACTGTTTTGGTTTTACCACAAGAAGCGCTGAATACTTGCTGATACAGTAATAGGTATATTTACGTATATATTTTAATGTAAATTTATGAATAAATATGTGCAACAGCTCCATTCAACGAAATCAGGCCTAAACCCGACCCTGCACATCATAATACTTAATGGTATACTCTGAATTAAATTAAAGTATATAATATATCATTAATAAAAATCTATTTAATTACATTAGTATTATTTAAGTGAATAATTGTCACTTTGTTATTTTGTGGCACTATAAATAATGAATCCAATTAAATTCCTGTATTATTTAAATTGAAACAAAAAGATTAATTAGAATAATTTCTACTAAATGATAAGAAATCAAGTATAAAACCCCGACTTTCTTAATATTTACTTTTAAGTATTTTTGTAGAAATTGAAAAAGATGTTCAAATCCGATTTAAATACAATTCGTCCAAGAAAAATGGGTAATAATAACGCAATTCAAAGTATATCAAACAGGTAAAAGTCAAATGTAATTAATCGTAGCAACATTCTACTATCAACTAATTTTAATTTTTAGATCATTTATAAAACCCAAAACATTTTTAAATAACAGGCATTATTATGAATCTGATAAGCCTAAATATGATAATTATTTTTTACCTGTTGGAATGTCAATGTAAGTATTTATTCTTATAATATGTGTGTTCAAAAACAAACTTATGTTATCTATATTTTAACAAAATTAGAAATATATGGATAAACTCCTATATAGACCACTTTGACCATTATCTCATAAATACTAAGAAATAAGAATTAAAATTTTTTATTTTGTCACCAAAAGTTTAGGCAGAATTATTCAAATATTAAATTCTATATTATTTTTAATAAAAAAAAAAATATATTTTGAAAATTTGTTATACATCCTACAAACATTATGTTTACAATAAATTTTGAGTAATTTTTAATAATAATAATAATGATAATAATAAAATATAATATATATATATATATATATATATAAGTAAGAGTTTTTTGTTGCCTGTCAGCAAGAGTATATATATATATATATATATATATATATATATATATATATATATATATATTTTAAATTGCTTTAATATTTCCGTATTTTATTAAAATTATGTGAGCACTACAAAAATCTTTCGTAAAAATTTGATTAAAATCGATTAAATAATGTGAAAGAAGTAGTTGCTGAGAAAAAAAAAGCTTATTTGAATTACTTGTGTGTAAAAGATTTGCCTTATATATATATATATATATATATATATATATATATATATATATATATACTAGCGTTCCCGTCGCGCGTTGCTGCGAAACTGCGCAAAAATTCAGTATTTGAAAGATAACTTTCTTGTCGCGCATTGCTGCGCAACTGCAGCTTTCTCGTTGTGCGTTGCTGCGCAACTACGTTGTCATTTGACATTTGCAGGTTAGCATTAAACATAATTTTTCAAATTTTTGAGAACCAAGATAAAATCGTAGAAAGATGAAACTTGCCTATTCTCAAATAGGGAATGAACCAAATAAAATGACATCACTCCCATCAAAATCGGTTCTGGGGTTTAGGAGGAAATGCTGCAGAAACATACATACAGACATACATACATACATACATACATACATACATACATACAAACATTTGTCAATTAGAGAGATGAATTAATATGTATTAACACGCGTTTTTTAAACAATTCAATTGTGTGAAGGAACCTGTTACTTTCGTAAGAAAAAGAAAAAATTATTACGAAAACTGTGTTCCGTTCCGTTTTGCCAAACTCCTTCGCTTGGGAGCAGCATAATAGCAATTTTCGTCGAGCGCAATTTTTCAAATACATTTTAAAAGTAAACATTAAAAAAATATTCTAAATTTGTTTGAAAGTTATTTAAGAAAAAAAAAATTATAATACAGTAATACTG
The DNA here is from genome assembly GCA_963966155.1 of Clivina fossor. Classification (NCBI taxonomy): domain Eukaryota; kingdom Metazoa; phylum Arthropoda; class Insecta; order Coleoptera; family Carabidae; genus Clivina; species Clivina fossor. Next base: position 14,292,601 of record OZ014553.1, on the reverse strand, counting down.
TACATTTATAATATTTAAAATACTTACATTTATAATACAGTAATACTGTACCTTTGTTATGATCCAACATTTATAATATTTATGAAAAATTAATTATATATTTGAAAAATTTTTTTTTTCGTAAATAACTTTTAAGCCAATTTATTATATCTTTTTAATCTTTACTTTTAAAATGTATTTGAAAAATTGCGCTCGACGAAACTTGTTATTATGCTGCTCCCAAGCGGAGGAGTTTGGCAAAACGGAACCCCATTGATCAGCTATCGACCGGGGTTAAAAAATATAAAATGCTATTAGAAAGTAGGGGTTGGTGGTAGGAGGGTAAAACTTTAGGACTAAATGTATTTTTTAATGGCACACCACAAAAAAATAACCAAAAATAAATTTGTCCAAAACATAAAATTTTTTTTTTAGGGTGAGCCGCCCTTAACACTTAGGGGTATAAAAATTAGTTACGAACCTATTCTCATACATACTGAATATACATATAAAATTTCATCAAAATCGGTCAAGCCGTTTCGGAGGAGTATAAATACTAAAACTGTGACACAGGAATTTTATATATTAGATATTAAAAAGTAGGGCTTGGTGGTAGGAAAGTAAAAATTTAGGACTAAATGTATTTTTTAATGGCACACCACAAAAAAATTACCAAAAAAAATTTGTCCAAAAAATGAAAAAAATTTTTTAGGGGGAGCCACCCTTAACACTTAGGGGTATAAAAATTAGTTATAAACCTATTCTCATACCTACTGAATATACATATAAAATTTCATCAAAATCGGTCAAGCCGTTTCGGAGGAGTATAAATACGAAAACTGTGACACAGGAATTTTATATATTAGATATATATATATATATATATATATATATATATATATATATATATATATATATATATTATATACAGTGTGTCCCCGTATTGAGTTCACTGTAGGTGTAATCGGCAAAAAAATTTTATTTTCATGTTTTGGGATTCCGCTCTGCTTTGTCTGAAAACAATTTTAAGCATATTTTCAGTTTTTGAAAAATTAAGGCGGCTATGTAAAATGTAAAAAACTATTTTATATTCAGGTAAAGTGCCTTTTTGGTCAATAATACGGCATAATGTTCTTCAGAAAAGTTGTTCAGAATATGAAATTATGGGTCCGGGCAAAATTTCAAAAAAATCAGTTTTAAAAAAAATATATGTTTGGACATAATGCCGACAGAACAAAACGCCGACCGAGGACACTACGCCGACCGTTCATTCGCATTTGCGCAAGCTAAATAAACAAAAGGTTGTACAAGCCAAAACGTTGGGATTGAGTAAAATCTGTCAATACATCAATCTCATGCAAAATATCTATCAATAACAACGATTAGCTTACGCAAATGCGGATGAACAGTCGGCGTACTGTTCTCAGTAGGCGTTTTGTCCAGTCGGCGTTACGTTCAAACACTTTTTTTTTTAAACTAATTTTTTTTAAATTTTGCACAGGGTCATAATTTCATATTCTGAACAACTTTTCTCAAGAACATTATGCCGTATTATTGACCAAAAAAGCACTTTACCTGAATATAAAATAGTTTTTTACATTTTTCATGGCCGCCTTGATTTTTAAAAAACTAAAAATATGCTTAAAATTGTTCTCAGACAAAGCAGGGCGGAATCCCAAAACATCAAAATGAAATTCTCAAATTTTTGCCGATTACACCTATAATGAACTCTATCCGGGGACACACTGTATATCAAAAATTTCGGATTTTGACTAATAATATTGTAGATAATTTTTAGAAAAGTAGTCAGAAAACGGGTAGGTGTAAATCAAAAACTCAATTATGATTAATTGTCAAGTTTCAATGGCAGTATCCCATCTTCTTCAGGACATTATCAACTAAAGTTTTGTGAAAACGCACGTATGAAGTGATAGTTAGCAAAAATTATATTATATTATATTATATTATATTATATATGTAAATGCAATAGCAGAAAAATAATTCTGAAATTTATATTATTATTATTATTATTATTATAAAATTTTACATTGTATGTGTCCTTCAATATTTCAGTGAAACAGAAAATTATTGAGATTATTTGGTGAATTTACTTTCAGCGCGAAAATTGTTTTCAGAAAAATTATTATTGAAAAGATTAAAATTTTAAAATTATTTTTATGTACATATACATACATACACAATCACGCTATATACCCAAAACTGTGTGGCACACACTCTTTCCACTATACGGAAATCAATTTCTTCCAAACATTTCTATTCAGACAGGTAAATTTAGCTTTATCAACTTTCATAATTTCTCTCATACGAGCTTTTCTATTCCTACTACTTTCGCTCACGTAAAACACTCTCAATTATACCACTTTAACTACTCATCGGATGTCGACGCAAACGTAGCTTTTTAAAATCATTTATATAAATTTTTGAAGCAAACTTTAATTAGACCTTCACTCAAGATGTCCGAACCATCTTAACTGCCTCACACGGCAACTTTGGCTAAAACATTTTTTTCAATTTCAAACTCATTACAATCTAATCTGTATCGTATTTGATTCTTCCTAGTTATACCTAGTTATATTTACTTAAATTTTCGATATATAAAAAGAAAATTAACACTTTTTTTCGCAACTACTCTATTTAACACAAAAATATTTTAAATCCATTTTTGAATAAATATAAAAATATTTTAAATCAATTTTTACCTAATTGTTAATATTTTGTTTATTGTAGGATTCCAGTAACAAAGTCCATTAAAACAAGAGAAACAAGATGTACATCGTTTTGGCGTTCATTAAAAACATACGCACAAGAATATTGCAGTGGTACCTCATTACATGGTTTGAAATATATTGGTGCTGAAGCTGTATCTGTAATTGAAAGGTAGGTATTTAACCATGGTTTCTGCATTATTAATTGGCGATTGAAACTTTGCTTACCAAATGGCGTATAATCAAATTAATATTTTCTTTATCAATTCTTGAATTGTCGCACTATTCACTTTATAAAACTTTATAATTAATTAGGGATAAATAATATACTTTGTGTTAAGTTTTATATTTATTTAATAAATATAAAACTTAACACAAAGTATATTATTTATCTCTAATTAATTTTCTTTATCATTATCTTTTTAATATCTAGAGTTATTTTCAATTGAACTAAACAAATAAAGTGTTTTATACGTTGAAGCCACGAATTATTGTTTATTATAATTACAATACACAAGATGATCATAGTAGAATTTACTATTAAAGGGGTAGTTTAAATGAAAAATAATTAATTATTAGATTATGAAAATTATTCGAGATATCTAGAATGGGTAAGTTTAGCGTGATCGAAGTTGTAGCCTAATGGGCATCTTCGGAAACATTTTTTCTAGCACAAATATCCAAACCATCCAAAACTCTAAAATCATCATTAACTCTCCTTTCAATCTTACAATCAAAACAACCATCCTTAGACAATAAACTATCAGAATACATAAACTCATCTACTTGCTTTAAGCGTGCATCATCAGCACAAACATAACGTGAAGTCGTCAAATCACCCTTCTCAAAAACTAATACTTTATCAACTTATAAAATAATAACTTTAACATTCAATGCAAGATTTAGTTGCTCTTTAGAATCAGCCGCTAAAGTAGGTAAAAAAAGGTAATTTTGTAATATTCGAAAAAATTTTAATATAAAATATTTATAGCAAAAATGATTATTTTTCTTCAAGCGTGTCATACTATTAATATTATATTTACCATATTGTTATAATCAAGTTAAGTTAATCATTGCATTGTTTATCGTCACTTGAATTGGAATTTGATTATTGAAAACGTGTGAAAAATTGCTTTAAATTCAATGAGCACCGCCAAATCTGTCAGAAATTGTATATTTGACCAAAAAAATATTATGACTCTCATTATGGGCAATGATGGATAATAGAGTGCTATAAAGATTTTAGGGCAAAATAATAATAACGCTGAACGCGCAAACATTATCTATAATTATATAGCAATTGCTTTCATTCTATTCTGAGAGCACATGTAACTTCTGTTATACGGTCGACATTGGCGCTACCCGATGTGCACATTATATAGTCCTGAAAAAAACTGATTAGCAGAGTGAAAGCGATTGCAAAGTGACAAATTGGAGTCACCTTCTTAGATCCGTATGTGTATGGTTTGGTTTTATTTCTCTCACCTACTGCTTAGTGTTGGCGAGGGTGGAACGGTTTTTCATTGACCCTAAATAGTTAGAAACAAGTTTTACATGCCTGACTTTATTTTTCGATACTGTGATTCAAATTCTCCAAAATTTGCCAAAAAATACATTTTTGCGATTACAGCACCATCTATCACGAAAAATCCATCCCACACCATGGAAATAGAGGAGAGGTTCAAAAATATAAATGGATAGCTTTTTCGAAAACATTAAAAATGTGTTTTTTTGTTTGTAGTAGTAAATGTATTTCTAGAATTACTTGACCGTTTACAGACCTTTACCGCACCTATATATATATATATATATATATATATATATATATATATATATATATATATATATATATTTTAGGATGGTCCTAAAATAAAATCATTTTTGTACGCACCCCCTAAAACAAAACTTCATTAAAAAAGAAATTTTTTGAGTCAAGTTTCGTCAAAAAGTATTGATATTATCCCGTGCCCCACTTAAGTTGAAATTTAAATGGAGTTTAACAAAGGTTTTGGACAGTTTCATATATAACGCGTTATAATTGTTTCGATTCTTGACAGTTCTGTTTTCCTCAACGATTTTAACATTCTATTAGGATCACGGTATTCGAGTGTTATACGAAAATATTTTTCTGACAGCTTGCACTTGTCAAAATTGCTCTCAAACACAATTTTTTATCTAAAAAATTACATAATCGTTAAAATATGTTATACTTTGAAAAAAAAATAAAATAAAAAAAAAGTCGTATAACACTCAAATTTCGTGATCCTAATAGAATATTGAAATCGTTTAGCCAAGCAGAACTGTCGAGAATCCAGGCAGTTATAACGCGCCATATATGAAACTGTTCAAAACCTTTGTTAAACTCCATTTAATATATATATATATATATATAAATGTGTGTGTATCTTATAAAATTATTTTAGAATATTTTGGATTTGTTCATTTCTGATTGCTGTTGGTTTTGCTGCCTTTTTCATTAACAATGTTTATATGAAGTGGACTTTATCACCAGTAATTGTTGGAGTGAATCCTGAATTTACGTCTATATCTAGTATACCATTTCCAGCTATAACTATTTGTAATATGAATCAAGTTAAAAAGTCAGTTGCTAAAGACATTTTATTTTACGGGAAGGAAATAAGTTTTATTTGTTGTTAAATTTACAGTAACAGTGTGTCCCCGTATTGAGTTCACTGTAGGTGTAATCGGCAAAAAAATTTTATTTTCATGTTTTGGGATTCCGCTCTGCTTTGTCTGAAAACAATTTTAAGCATATTTTCAGTTTTTGAAAAATTAAGGCGGCTATGTAAAATGTAAAAAACTATTTTATATTCAGGTAAAGTGCCTTTTTGGTCAATAATACGGCATAATGTTCTTCAGAAAAGTTGTTCAGAATATGAAATTATGGGTCCGGGCAAAATTTCAAAAAAATCAGTTTTAAAAAAAATATATGTTTGGACATAATGCCGACAGAACAAAACGCCGACCGAGGACACTACGCCGACCGTTCATTCGCATTTGCGCAAGCTAAATAAACAAAAGGTTGTACAAGCCAAAACGTTGGGATTGAGTAAAATCTGTCAATACATCAATCTCATGCAAAATATCTATCAATAACAACGATTAGCTTACGCAAATGCGGATGAACAGTCGGCGTACTGTTCTCAGTAGGCGTTTTGTCCAGTCGGCGTTACGTTCAAACACTTTTTTTTTTAAACTAATTTTTTTTAAATTTTGCACAGGGTCATAATTTCATATTCTGAACAACTTTTCTCAAGAACATTATGCCGTATTATTGACCAAAAAAGCACTTTACCTGAATATAAAATAGTTTTTTACATTTTTCATGGCCGCCTTGATTTTTAAAAAACTAAAAATATGCTTAAAATTGTTCTCAGACAAAGCAGGGCGGAATCCCAAAACATCAAAATGAAATTCTCAAATTTTTGCCGATTACACCTATAATGAACTCTATCCGGGGACACACTGTATATCAAAAATTTCGGATTTTGACTAATAATATTGTAGATAATTTTTAGAAAAGTAGTCAGAAAACGGGTAGGTGTAAATCAAAAACTCAATTATGATTAATTGTCAAGTTTCAATGGCAGTATCCCATCTTCTTCAGGACATTATCAACTAAAGTTTTGTGAAAACGCACGTATGAAGTGATAGTTAGCAAAAATTATATTATATTATATTATATTATATTATATATGTAAATGCAATAGCAGAAAAATAATTCTGAAATTTATATTATTATTATTATTATTATTATAAAATTTTACATTGTATGTGTCCTTCAATATTTCAGTGAAACAGAAAATTATTGAGATTATTTGGTGAATTTACTTTCAGCGCGAAAATTGTTTTCAGAAAAATTATTATTGAAAAGATTAAAATTTTAAAATTATTTTTATGTACATATACATACATACACAATCACGCTATATACCCAAAACTGTGTGGCACACACTCTTTCCACTATACGGAAATCAATTTCTTCCAAACATTTCTATTCAGACAGGTAAATTTAGCTTTATCAACTTTCATAATTTCTCTCATACGAGCTTTTCTATTCCTACTACTTTCGCTCACGTAAAACACTCTCAATTATACCACTTTAACTACTCATCGGATGTCGACGCAAACGTAGCTTTTTAAAATCATTTATATAAATTTTTGAAGCAAACTTTAATTAGACCTTCACTCAAGATGTCCGAACCATCTTAACTGCCTCACACGGCAACTTTGGCTAAAACATTTTTTTCAATTTCAAACTCATTACAATCTAATCTGTATCGTATTTGATTCTTCCTAGTTATACCTAGTTATATTTACTTAAATTTTCGATATATAAAAAGAAAATTAACACTTTTTTTCGCAACTACTCTATTTAACACAAAAATATTTTAAATCCATTTTTGAATAAATATAAAAATATTTTAAATCAATTTTTACCTAATTGTTAATATTTTGTTTATTGTAGGATTCCAGTAACAAAGTCCATTAAAACAAGAGAAACAAGATGTACATCGTTTTGGCGTTCATTAAAAACATACGCACAAGAATATTGCAGTGGTACCTCATTACATGGTTTGAAATATATTGGTGCTGAAGCTGTATCTGTAATTGAAAGGTAGGTATTTAACCATGGTTTCTGCATTATTAATTGGCGATTGAAACTTTGCTTACCAAATGGCGTATAATCAAATTAATATTTTCTTTATCAATTCTTGAATTGTCGCACTATTCACTTTATAAAACTTTATAATTAATTAGGGATAAATAATATACTTTGTGTTAAGTTTTATATTTATTTAATAAATATAAAACTTAACACAAAGTATATTATTTATCTCTAATTAATTTTCTTTATCATTATCTTTTTAATATCTAGAGTTATTTTCAATTGAACTAAACAAATAAAGTGTTTTATACGTTGAAGCCACGAATTATTGTTTATTATAATTACAATACACAAGATGATCATAGTAGAATTTACTATTAAAGGGGTAGTTTAAATGAAAAATAATTAATTATTAGATTATGAAAATTATTCGAGATATCTAGAATGGGTAAGTTTAGCGTGATCGAAGTTGTAGCCTAATGGGCATCTTCGGAAACATTTTTTCTAGCACAAATATCCAAACCATCCAAAACTCTAAAATCATCATTAACTCTCCTTTCAATCTTACAATCAAAACAACCATCCTTAGACAATAAACTATCAGAATACATAAACTCATCTACTTGCTTTAAGCGTGCATCATCAGCACAAACATAACGTGAAGTCGTCAAATCACCCTTCTCAAAAACTAATACTTTATCAACTTATAAAATAATAACTTTAACATTCAATGCAAGATTTAGTTGCTCTTTAGAATCAGCCGCTAAAGTAGGTAAAAAAAGGTAATTTTGTAATATTCGAAAAAATTTTAATATAAAATATTTATAGCAAAAATGATTATTTTTCTTCAAGCGTGTCATACTATTAATATTATATTTACCATATTGTTATAATCAAGTTAAGTTAATCATTGCATTGTTTATCGTCACTTGAATTGGAATTTGATTATTGAAAACGTGTGAAAAATTGCTTTAAATTCAATGAGCACCGCCAAATCTGTCAGAAATTGTATATTTGACCAAAAAAATATTATGACTCTCATTATGGGCAATGATGGATAATAGAGTGCTATAAAGATTTTAGGGCAAAATAATAATAACGCTGAACGCGCAAACATTATCTATAATTATATAGCAATTGCTTTCATTCTATTCTGAGAGCACATGTAACTTCTGTTATACGGTCGACATTGGCGCTACCCGATGTGCACATTATATAGTCCTGAAAAAAACTGATTAGCAGAGTGAAAGCGATTGCAAAGTGACAAATTGGAGTCACCTTCTTAGATCCGTATGTGTATGGTTTGGTTTTATTTCTCTCACCTACTGCTTAGTGTTGGCGAGGGTGGAACGGTTTTTCATTGACCCTAAATAGTTAGAAACAAGTTTTACATGCCTGACTTTATTTTTCGATACTGTGATTCAAATTCTCCAAAATTTGCCAAAAAATACATTTTTGCGATTACAGCACCATCTATCACGAAAAATCCATCCCACACCATGGAAATAGAGGAGAGGTTCAAAAATATAAATGGATAGCTTTTTCGAAAACATTAAAAATGTGTTTTTTTGTTTGTAGTAGTAAATGTATTTCTAGAATTACTTGACCGTTTACAGACCTTTACCGCACCTATATATATATATATATATATATATATATATATATATATATATATATATATATTTTAGGATGGTCCTAAAATAAAATCATTTTTGTACGCACCCCCTAAAACAAAACTTCATTAAAAAAGAAATTTTTTGAGTCAAGTTTCGTCAAAAAGTATTGATATTATCCCGTGCCCCACTTAAGTTGAAATTTAAATGGAGTTTAACAAAGGTTTTGGACAGTTTCATATATAACGCGTTATAATTGTTTCGATTCTTGACAGTTCTGTTTTCCTCAACGATTTTAACATTCTATTAGGATCACGGTATTCGAGTGTTATACGAAAATATTTTTCTGACAGCTTGCACTTGTCAAAATTGCTCTCAAACACAATTTTTTATCTAAAAAATTACATAATCGTTAAAATATGTTATACTTTGAAAAAAAAATAAAATAAAAAAAAAGTCGTATAACACTCAAATTTCGTGATCCTAATAGAATATTGAAATCGTTTAGCCAAGCAGAACTGTCGAGAATCCAGGCAGTTATAACGCGCCATATATGAAACTGTTCAAAACCTTTGTTAAACTCCATTTAATATATATATATATATATAAATGTGTGTGTATCTTATAAAATTATTTTAGAATATTTTGGATTTGTTCATTTCTGATTGCTGTTGGTTTTGCTGCCTTTTTCATTAACAATGTTTATATGAAGTGGACTTTATCACCAGTAATTGTTGGAGTGAATCCTGAATTTACGTCTATATCTAGTATACCATTTCCAGCTATAACTATTTGTAATATGAATCAAGTTAAAAAGTCAGTTGCTAAAGACATTTTATTATACGGGTAGGAAATAATTTTTATTTGTTGTTAAATTTACTGTAACAGTTTTGTTGATTCTATTTTATTATTTAAATTAATTTGTTAACGAAAAATAGAAACAAATTGCACACCGTAAAAAAAAAATACAAACTTGTCTTAACTAACTAAAAAAGGTGATTTCAATAATTATTTACATTGTTTAAAAAAAAATTGTTTGTTCTATGTAATTACATATATTTCCAACTATAAATACAATTTTTTTGAAGGTGTAAAATAGATTGACCCATAGCGGAATTTCATTATTAATGTGAGTCCGTGCTCATTGCATGATAATTTTATTTCCACCGTATGCCGCACGTTATGCCAACCAAGGGCATTTTTTCTGCTGTCCAGTGTACAACCACTTCCAAATCGATGAGTGATGAATTTCGACTCTTCAAAAAAAATCGTATTTATAACTGAAAATATATATAGTTACATAGAACCAACAGTTTTATTTTGTATGATTTCATTAAAATATAAAGAAATTGTTGAAAATCACCTTTTTTTTAACAATTATATGTATTTCTCTTTTTAATGCTTATTTTATCATTAATTTGCAATTGTTGATAAAAGCTTAAATTTTGAAATACGTATTTAATTTGATTTTTAATTATTTTTGTAAAATTGGGATTTTTCAATTATTTTTGTTTATATATGTATTAATATAGTATATATAATTGCAGAAGCGAAGTGGAATTGTTACTTTTAGAAGATCTTTGTCATTCAAGCAATTCATCTAATTTTCAAAACTCAACAGATGATGGCGTGTCAAACTGGAAAACTGTGAAAAATTTTGTACTAAAGGTATTAGGTATATTTAAAATTTTCATTCTACTATACTATTCCAAACAACTATGATAAAAATGAATTTTTACTACGACTATTAAAAAACTATACTAAACAATATTTTACTATTTTTCTTGTGAAAAATATCTATTTATGACAATAATTCAAAAGTATGTATAAAGCATTAAAAAGAAGAGTAGTAACGTTATTGGCAATGATACAATTATTAAAACTTTTTGTTTATTTAAATTTCAATTTTGGTTATTCAAATTTTTACTAAAATAAGCGTTAGCCAGTTTTTTTAACCCTGATTAAAATCACAAGGCAAGGCGTATTGTGATACCCTTTAATTATGAACATACTTTGGGTCAAGGACGTCTAGCTATCTACTAGCTATTATGCACGATCTGATTTTTAACTCTATTGCGTTAAGTGTACATAAATATTTTTTTTATATCATATAAGAAAATACTGCAATAAAAAATAGGAGTTTTTATTTAAGATTCCAAATTACCTCCCCCCCCCGCACCCGCAGAAAGCCGGGGCGGGAAGTCGAGTTTGGTATCATTGGATAGATTTTTAAAAAATATTTGACACGTATTTTGCCGTTTTTCGATCCAATGTGCATTTTGCAAGATATTTAACCGTCCCAGAACTTTTTCCCCACCCTGTAGTAAATAACTGCAGTATAATAATGTTATGATCGTACTACTAACATAGTGATGTCTTTCTACATAGAAAATATAGTAACGTAATATTAATATTATAATATGCTTGAAGAAAAAATTATTTGTTTTTTGGTAATTATTATTATGGGACTTTTTGCTGCTTATTTAAGAACTAAAAATGCACTAGCCGAAATAGGTCAAATAAAACTATAATATTATTTTAAAAAGTTGCAGAACACATTATCAGTCTGTGTACAAAATTTTAGTAACCATAGCCAATTTTTTTAAATAAGTAAATATTTGTAAACTAAATTTAAATAAATATACCATATTCATATTAAAAATAAATATTTTTCTTATTTTACATTACTGTCGTATTGGATATAATGCATTTAAAAAAATATAACAACTTTGTACCTAAATGAAAAATTAATAAAAAATTTCAATAGAATTTAACTGTGTGAAAAAGAGTAAGTAATAATACATTTAGTCCAGTGATACCATTGTCAAATAAATAATTATATTATTAAAGTTACAACAAAAACAAATAAGGCTTCAGTAAGTCAGTCTATATTTTTTCGTGATTTCAGTATGTATCAACATGTGTGTATCAATATGTGTCAACAAATATAAAAATGTTTACACATTAATATTTTTCAAAAAAATTATGAAAAAATCTTGAAACTTATTTATTGCATATTTATACACTATTTACAAACAAAAAATTATTATTCCCTTTATAAATCTCACCACCTCAGCTAGGGAAAAGACCCAGATGTTTGGGGCAGATTTTTGGGGTGTCTTTAGCTGGCCGTTCAAGTACCCAGGGTGAGGCGATGGTGTACGCACTTAATTGGGGTTTTTTACTAAGTACAAGATTAACGATTTGGAAAAGACAAACAAACCACAACCACTGGAATGAGATGTAAATGGGCCCTTGTAAAACACAACAAAATCGCCACAACCAGATAGCTACACTGGAAAGCCGTCTACAGATCTTGATGTTAAATAGCAGAAGACGTCTTTATTTCCATTTTTGTTTGACAGTTTTTTTACCAGCCTAACTGCAACAAAATTGTTGCCATTTCCCAAGAACGTAATACGTATTTTGAAAAATATAATTGTGAGGCAATACGACAAAGTCTTGCATTCCAAGTATAGAAATGATAAAATGCTGAAAATTACCTATCGTTTTTCTGGGGTCCTCGGGTTTGCAACTCCCCAAATAGGCTGCTGTAAGCCAGTCCACTTTTGCCGAATTATTATATTATGTCATTTTATAATGCAATACAATAGGTAATTTAAATTGAATTAGTATATTTGTAGGTGAGTCAGCCATGCAGTGAACTAATAGTATATTGTCAATGGCAAGGTCAAACAACACCCTGTGGAAATATAATCAATCCAGTATTTACTGACGAAGGTGTTTGTTGTACATTCAATAGAGTCGCCAATGAATATATGTTTAATAATCCGTAAGTATTTGGTTTGTTTGTTAAGAAACTTACCCCTTTTCAAATAGGTCTATCCAACTAAGCAAATTTTTTTAGTAGCAGTATAACACTAAGCGAAAATATCATTTCCTATCTAAATAGACATTTTCTAAATTTACAACATAATATTACAGTTTTTATTTTAATGCAAATTTGTTATTTTATTTTGAAATTGATTGAAGCTAATAGTGCAGTGAACCCAACTCGCCTGTTATTTTGATTATGTTTTGTAGGTATAGTAGCATGCATATATTGGTAGGAGTCTTTATAAGGCGCATCTATTTAAGTTTATTATTAATGTAAATATTAAAAAAATATGTGAGTATTTAAATATTGGCATAGATTAAACCAATAATCTTAACATATTTAATTTGAAATCTATTGATTGTATGTTCCCTGACAAGTTCGTTTTGCTTTCTTCTGTAAGCTACGCATTTCAACCTTTTGGTCATTTTCAGGCTTGGTTGATGTCACTTGGTATATGTTGTGATTCGACTTAAATCTCAACACAGCCCAAGTGACTTCTACCATGCCTGAAGATGACCGAAAGGTTGAAACGCGTAGCTTACCGAAGAAAGCTAAACAAACCTGTCAGGGAACATTTAATCAATAGATTTCAAATTAATGATAACACAGGTTCAGGACATATGAAGAACAATGATTTATATTTTAATCTTAACATATTTGTTTATTAATTGGAGTAATACTCATCTATTCTTTACTTACATTAAATAAAAATTGAATGTCACAACCAATGGGGTCGTTGCGCTCATTTTTTTTATTTTTTTAATGAAAAATATATATTTAGACAATTACATATATATAGATATTAATGTTAAATTATTTGTATTTAATTAGAAAAAAATTATTGAAGTCGAAGGTCAAATTCAAATTTTGAAATTTGTGACGTCAACCATTCTAGAGTACCATCTTGTGGCTAAATCAAAAACTAGTCGATTCTATTAGCAATATCAAAAACATATACGTCGGCTAACGCCTCCGATACCTATAATAATAATATATATAATAATAAATAAATATGTAATTATAATAATAATAATAAAATGTATAATAATAAAATATATAATAATAATAATAATATATATATATAATGTCCACTATTACATTATTAATATCAAGTGCACTTTTAACAAAAGCAACACTATACCAGTAGCTGTCATTTGACATTTCTAATAAGTTGTGTGCGATAGAAAGAGATAAATACAGATATCTGACAATAGGTTGTCCTTGTCTAATCTGAAAAAGGTTGACGTCATAAGCGTTGTGGAGATTCTGTGGCGCGTAAAAAACGCTATTTTTACTAATTTTTTTTAAAAATACTGTAATCGTTTTTGAATTAAAAAAATGTGTTTTGGCCTTGTTTTTATATAATCTTTTAATATTTATTATTGAAAATAGTAAATTTGATTGAGCGCAACGACCCCATTGATTGGATGCACCCTAAAAGAAAATTTAAAGTATTATTTGTTTTAAAATATTTGTGAATGCATAATTTTTTTGCGATTATATGTATTTTCCTCACTTGTGTATCTTTACATGCTATTGTCGCTCCACTCTGACTACGTCTCTCTCTTTTAGCGTATTGACTAATTGATTCTCCCAGACTCCAGCCGAGGGTTTATGTTAGAAAATTTTATTTTTTCGGTCCTTACAAAGAAAACGATATTGTTAAATTGATTAGAGATTAAATATGAATTCGGACAACTCGTCTAAAACAGAAATAAAACCACAAACCACAAACATTGTCTGGAGTTGTTTCTTCGTAAACTTTTTAAACTCAAACAAACGCGCACGGTTTTTGCAGCTATTACTGAAATTGTAGAACGCAATTTTATTTTTACCTAGTTTGTGAATAATACAAAGATAAAAGTAGAGAAAATTAAATTTTATATGTATTTTTTTTAATTACACTCTTCTTCGCAGCAGTCGTCACGCACGTTACATAAATATTTTTTACAACAAAAATCTTTTGCGATTGCCTGAGTAAGGTGTCTCATTCGATAGATATTTTGTCCAAAAATAATCCAAATTTTGCACAAAGTTGTGCTGTAAAAAGCAACGCAATCGACCTTTGATTCGTTCTTGCCAAAAAAATAAAAACGTCAAACTTGTCAGTTTATTTACATATAACTGCTAATTTTGTAATACATACACATGCATACTAATTTTAAACTTTAAATTTTGTCAAGATAAGCAATTTTCAGTTGTTTCTATCTATTAATTAAAAAATAAAAAATGAAATAATTTTTTTTAAATTTAGTAATCTATCCCTATCCTTTGCGTGTTATTTCTTTCTCCGTTAACGTTAGTTCGGTTAACATAATGTTCTTGAGGAACGCATCCCTAACATTAAACGAGATATTACTGTATATAGTTCTGTATGAAATATTTTGAAGAGTTGTTTCAGAATTCTCTTCACTGGTTCTATGGTTACGTTATGTTGATGATATCTTTGTTATTTGGTTTTGTAGACGAGATATATTTTCATAATTTTAATATCATTTTGACATTTTTCAGAAAACGAAAGCTACCTATATTATATATATATATATATATATATATATATATTTAATTTAATACATAAATATTATATATATATATATATATATATATATATACATTTATGTAAATTAATTTAGTTTTTTGATTGAAATGTATAATTTTAGGCTTTAAATTTACATTTGATTTTTTTTTTGTCTGAAATATAGAATACTATGAAAAACAGTTGCATATTAATGAAATACACAAAATATTAAATATAAATATATCTAACATTTATATCTAACATTTTGTGTATTTTATTAATATGCAACTGTTTTTCATAGTATTCTACAGTAGTAAATGGCAAATGCGTATTAACTTGTGTTTTAAAATTTATAAAATGATAGTACATTAATACAAAATTTCTGTTTGTTTAATATTGCATTGTAAGGCTTCAACTAACGCCTTATTCATAACTATCTGAATTCAATAATAAAAAGAAAAAACTGTTTACTTCTTGTAACATAACATACTATTAACTTTTATTTGTAGTTATTAGCACAATTTTATTAGTATTATTGAAATCATGAAAATAAATAATTCTTCAATTTTTTTATATAAAAATTATACATATGTCAAAAGTCTCGAACTACCTAATTATGTCGAGAAATGGTTGTTACATTAATTTGAACTTTTAGTTGAATATTAATGTTGTTATGATCTACGTTTGGAAATAATTTAAAATCTTTCCACCATGTTAAAATTATTTTCCGCCAAATAAATTTCATCAAGAATTTTGCTTTATCTGCATTCATAATACTTTTCATTCATGCTCTTTTATACCTACAAAAGTACGCAATCATGTCATATTTTAGTTACAAATTTATTTTATATGAATTTATTTATCAATTTTACTAGAAATTATGCAAGTTATGAAATAAATGAAAACTTCTAAATTGGGTATATCTATGTTTCAGATTAGAACTAGGAGATTTTAATATAACTTTTCCACCAAATAATATTGACTGGAAACCGGAGGAAGGTTATCCTTTCAATATTTCAAGAGATACTTGGCCATATCGACCGGAAGGCGCTGGTTCGCATCTGGGCCTAACTGTTGTTACTGATGTAAACGCCAAAGATTATTATTGTTCTTCTACTAATAGTGTTGGATTGAAGGTATGAAAATAAATTAGTAATTTTTTTTACCAATTTGTTTTCAAATTTTTTAAATATAAAATTTATTTTTATTAGTAAAATAAGTGAAAATTTATATTGATCTTCGAATATAATTTTAATTTGAATGGTTTAAAGGCAATAATGGAATATTTCATAAATATATAATTTATTTATTTATTTATTTTTGGACGTTTCGGTCAATTAAATCATAGCCATTATCAGCTACATAATTAATAAAAGAAAAGTATAAAATAATATAATTAAATTACATAAATAATATAATATTAATACAATTAATATTAAAATATGGTGCATACCAATAGTTTTGATATATTTTTAAGTCACATATTATTTTTGTAGGTTAGGTTAATTAGTTAAATTGTATAAAGTTAACTGTTAAAAAATATCTATTTGAATTATATGAAAATTTTGCAAAATTTTAAATTTACTATAGCCTATTATAGTCATTTTTTAAAAATTGATTATTACAAATTAGTGTGTTAAAGATTTTTTTTTTATATTACTTTTTTATTAGTAAATCATGTTGTAAATGTAGATTAATGAAAAAGAATGTATATGTGCAGCAAGGGGCAAGTCTAATGTCCATCTAGTTGTATTAAATTAAAGTAAGACGACTTGCGTCAAAGTAGCATAATTCAAAAAATGTTAATTTTTGTCGATGTTAATGATAAATAAATAAATAAATTAATTATGTATTTATTAAGTGATCCATTATTGCATTCAAACCTTCTAAATTAAAATTAGTAAAATATGGAATATCTGTTAAAAATCTTAGTGAAAATATTTATTTAAATTTTATTAAAGTTCAGAATTAATTATTATGTTTTTTTAAGAATTTGCAAATTTATAATTTTAAATTATTATGAGGCTCATTTTTGAAGTCCGTTTTGAAATTACCGTCAGTTGAGATTGGAAACTTATAGCTTTTTGATTGACTGACCTAAGCACACTGGGGGCGCTCTGGCACGTATTTGAAAATATGCAGAAATATTGCTCAATTTTTTTCGATTGACCCACTTTGCTCGCTTTTGCCCTGCTGGACTAGAACAAGGGCATAAGTATATGTTAAACACGTATAATTAAGTTTTATTTTCGAACGGAAAATTTACTTGATTCATTATCTGGTAGTGATGAAAAGAAATAAACTATTTAAAATAAAAACAAAAACATTAATAAAAAATTATTTAGATGATCTTGTAGTTAACTATACGGAAAAGAGTTTTTTTTTTTTTTAATTTTAATGATTATTTACAATAATACGTATTTATTTAAATAATTATATTTTCTCTATATGTGATTTGTTTGCATTCCTAGAAAAAGTACCTGAAGCATCCAAAACCTAGCAAGCAGTATTTACTTTTCGTTTATTCTCATGATCAAGACGGCAGCAATAAATATTTTTGCCAACTGTAATATTTATTATCCGATTTTTGTTAGCGAAAAATAACAGTATACTACTAAAATTTATAGACAAATTGGTGGTGCTTCAAAGCAAATTTTATTAATGAAAATAAGATTAGACAATGATGGTGTTTGTTTCAAATCCGAGCGAATATTCATGTCAAAAGATGTAGCAGTCGATCCACTATAATGACAGACAATTTGGTAAAAGTACTAATCACAAAAATTTATAAAAATTGACGTTTTACGAATTTACAGTTGTCTTTGGAAATTACTAAAGTAAAATTTGGGGCAAATATTCACTATACGGATCCAGCCACGATTTTAAATTTTTTTTTACAATAAAATGCCATTCTAAAAATTATTTTAAAAATATTTTCAAGCGGTGATTTACATATTTAATATTTTAGTTTGCAAAATTCATTTTGTTATTTTCAGAATTAGAATACTTAACACTACTGGTTAGAACAGATTTCAATTAAATATAAGTTAAATATAGAATATATACGAATACAACTTATATTTAATTGAAATTTATACTATAGATGAACATCAGACAAATTTAGTTCCTAATAAAAGTTTGCTAATGAAAACCGGATCACAAATCTTACAGTTGGCGGAATTATTTATTTTTGTAATTACTCACAAATCAAAGACAACCACAAAATGAATCTACCAAACCTGGCATCTCTGTTTTTCATTTTATTTGACAGCAATTTTAAAATAAGTTTTACTTAAAATTGAGCCTCGTACAAGTTATCTTATTTAGTAAGTTTAAATCATAAACAAGCTTATTTTGAAAATTATGTTTTATAAAACAAAAAATACTATAAAACATATAATTCAATTACCATGGCAACATTACCATATTTTTTAAATATTTATATCTTGAACGAGCAATTCTGAACAATTAAAGAAGTTCAGTCCTTTTAAATTCTGTTGTCATTTCAATCCATTCGAAGACAATTTGATATATAAAAATATATCAAAATTAGACACGAAATACAAACAAAGTTAAATAAAAACTTATGTAATACAAAATATGTTCCGCTTATAGTATACGTCACTAGAATATGGCATTGCCCAATAACAGTACGTTTCCATAATACTGTCCACAAACTAAAATATTATACAATTTAACTTACTTAGCAAGAGAGCAATGTGATGCTATCTTACTTAACTCAATTATTAAATCTATTTATAAATATTTAAAGAAAACAAATACAATTTAGAAACATAAATACATTGATAAAAATGAAGCACTGTAGACATACTATGATCGAACTGCAAAGAGGATAAAAAGAAGATGTACTTCACATTATACATGAATTTGTCAATGTTAAGAAAGAATAGAAAATAGTTATATCGTAAGAAAACGTTCACATAATATTGGGTAATGCCATATTCTAGCGACGTAGACTATTCCAAGGCCAATATCACTACATTATAATAAAAAATTTGAAAAATTATTGCCTCAGATTTGTAAATAGTCAGTATCATCTATTATATAATTAAGAATTTTTAAACTAAAATTATGATATATCTGTAAATATAAGTGTCAGAAATATTGGCCCATATCCTCACCTCACTTATAAAAGTGATTTTTATCAAAATTACTTTTGACGTTTACTTATAATTACTTATTGCAATTTTAATTAGTTTATTTGAATTTTATAATATTAAATATAAAAATATATATCAAAAACAGAAATACTATTCATATTTAATAAGAGAATTTTAAAGCAAAAAATAAAAGCAATTTTTTATAAGAAAAGAAATAAGATACTTGATATATTTGTTTAATATTAATATAGGTACGATTACATAGTCCGGTAGAAAGTCCTTTGATAGCAGATTTCGGATTCTTTTTACATCCAAGAAAAGAGAATCGTATAGCAATTTTCCCATATGTTGATGAAGCTTCGCCTACTATCTACAATATTCCAATAGAAAAACGACAATGCTTGTTCTCGAGCGAACGAGAATTATATTTTTATAGGTAAATATAATGAAATGATTAAAATGCAACAATTTCTGATTTAGGCAGTTTCCATATTTATATGAGTTTAATTTGGTTGAATTAAATTTTTATATTATATAACTAGAGATCAGATGGGTTAAACACAAATTAATTTCAAATGAAGAATTTGTCATCAATATATAAACTTGGAAATTAAATATTAAATTATTTTGCTATTAGAAAAACAACAAAAGAATTTATAGTAAATACATAAAAAAAATAAAAAAAATTTGTTTTCTTGTTGTAATTAAATTTTTGTATTAACAAACATAAAAAAAATCTTTAATTTAAAAATTTATATTTCATTACAGTGAATTTTTCAAAATTTGTATTATTATTTGACATCTACGTAAAGTCAAATATTCGCGTAAATAAAGAAATTACTGTAAAATACAAACAATATTAAATTCTAGATTTTTATTTTATAATTCAATATTATCTATTGCATGTACGTAGACAAATAATTTATCAAAATAACTAGAGAGAATATAAAGGAACAAGTTTTGTGGAAAGTAAAATAACTTTTGTAATACGAAGGTAGTCCCAGAATTACCGGACCTGACGTATAGATGGCAGTTGTTGTTGAAAAGAATGACTATGGTAGAAAGTACAAAGCTTATAAAACTTAAGTTTGAAGTTTGACGACGCCACGTTGTTTAGTATTTGTTCGGCAGCCATCTATAATGAACGTTCTCAAAGTGAATTTGTAAACATTGAAAAAATTATCACATCATTATGTTATACAATAACTTTATTTTAAAAGATTCAGTCTAACCGATATTATCAAGCGGAGCTGGATTCTACTCTGGAGAGGGGGGAGCCTGCTTTTTTGTTTACAATAGCAAAATATTGGATGGCAAAGTTTACACGATGCCGTACGAGCTGCCGAAACAAACATCGCAATGAGGTGACTACGGCAAAAATTGTGAAGAACATCCACACAAAATAGTATTAGTAAACATAGTACGAGGCATTTCAAAAAGTGCTGTAGATCGCATTTTGACTGAAAATTTCGACACGAAAAAGCTGTGGGCAAGATTGATGCCGGAATTACTTACAATAGAAAAAAACAGCGTCGCGTCAGGATGTCTCAATCGAGTGTTTGCCGCAAAGTTTCATAACAATAAAGCAGAGTTTTTGCGTCAATTCATAATCATATGGATGAAACATGGATCCACCACTTTACATCTGAAACGGAAGAACAGTCAAAACAATGGACTAAAAGGAGAGAATCGGCTTCAAAGAAAACTATGTTGAGAAGCTTGACGATTCTCACTATAAACAGGATATCGAATCTATTAAACATTTTGCTGGGAAAAGTGTATCAAACTAAAAGGAGACTATGTGGAGAAATAAAGATATGTTTTCCAAATTTTTTGTGTTTTCTTTGATAGGTCGGCAACTTCTAAGACTACTCTCGTAAAGTAGAAGTGTTGCTTTTGTTAATTAAATATTAATGTGATAACAATTTTCTGAAAACAAAAAAATTGCCAATTCAATCAAAATATTTTGATGAACATATAAATAACACATGTTCCTAAAAAAATGGCACAAATTCTTCTCACTAGCTCGAAATCAGTTTCCTCCAAATATCCCTGTCCGAACAAGCAACTGTAGCTTCATCATCAATCATAATTCCTCTCATACATGCTCTTCCATTTTTACTACTTGGAAACTTTTGCTCACGCAAAACACTCAATCATATCGCTCCACCTATTCATCGGCCGTCTACGCAAATGTATAACTTCAAAATTATTCATATATTTTTTAAACCAAACGTTCTTTAGTTAAATGCTCAAAATGTCCGAACTATCTTAACTGACTAACAATAACTATTGCTACAATATTTTTTCAATTTCACACTCATCATACACGAACCTATTCCGTAATTGAATCCTCTTAGTTACACCAAATACCCCACGTAAAAATCTCATTTTTACAGCAGTTATTTTTCTTTTATGCTTTGGCAACCAAACTCAATATTTACTATCATATATAAACGTGAGCACCAAAACAGTATTTAATATACTCAAACGTGGAGCTTCTTTGGAAACATTTGCATTCCTAGCAAAAGTATCCAAAGCACACAAATCCTTACAACCATCATTAACTTTTCTTTTAATACAACAATCAAAAAGACCATTTTTAAATTATGAAATAATAATAAAATAATACAAATAATAATAATAAATAAATAATCTTTATTTAATGAATTAGAAAGATATAATGTTTCTAAAGTGTGCGTATATGCATGTTTTATCAGTACCTACTAAATTAAAACTATATTCTAAATACATGGCTCTTAATTTAATAAAGAACTAAAATTCCGTATTGAAATATAAAATAAACTGAACTTCAGTCTAAAGCTTTTTTAGCTTATGTATTTACTTAAAAGACTAATAGTCATTTCCCAGAGTATGTAAAAATACGATAATTTAAATGGTGTCTGGTTTTGTTTTATTCTTTGCTCATACAATTTAGCTTTAGCTGTAATTGTAAATAAAATTTAAATTAGAATATTATTTGATATCCGACATTTGCATAGTTTAAACATGTACTTGTTTTATTAGTTAAACAATCACAATTGTACACAAAAAGTAAGTATGTATAATAATTTTATAATATATCTATTCTGTTTTAAGAACCTACACAAAAATAAATTGTGAAATGGAATGTCTTGCAAATTACACTTTGAAACAGTGTTCCTGTGTACCGTACTACATGCCAAGTATGTAATAATAATTATTTTTAATGTTATTTAATTAATCTTATTTTTGATTTTGCAGAAAATATTAGAACTAAAATCTGTGGAAAAAAGAAGGAATTATGCTACCAACAAGCTAGAGGTATTTATATGTGACATAGTAAAAACATTTTCAGAACTCAATATATTAAAATAAACCGGCTTCAAATTATAGTTCTGTATTAATATTAATGAATAATCTACGTTCTGACCAATTCAACGTAGGTCTTTATCAGGAAAAAATTTAAAAATGATATTCACAGTAAATAACAGAACATAGACACAAGATACTAAATCACAAAATTTATAATTAATAAAATATAAATTTACAACATAATAAAAAAATTTTCAGAACTTTTTATGACAAAACTGCTTTAGGTTAAACTTCTGAATTAATATTATTTAAATCGACATTTTGTCCAAACTCAACGTTCTTCTACATCGGGATAAATGATATAAATAACATTACAGTAAAGAAAACATAGAAATAAGTTTCTAGGTAACAAATAAGTAACTAGACCATAGAGTTTATAGATTTTCAATTAATGTAAGCCAAATTTTATTTAACTCAATGTCTTCACAGTGATTGATGTTATTCTGTTCTTTATAAATTTCTTTTGCTCCTCGTATCAAGCTGCTGTTAATATTGGCTGGTTTTGCAATAATTACAGTTACTTCAAATTTTACATCATAATGTAAAATAATTTGAAGATACAGTAATAATTGTTTACAGAACTTTAACCTAAAGCAGTTTTATTTTAATAAATTTATAAATTTTACACGATCAAACGAGAAATTTGCGCAAATAATATGCGCAGTGGCTGTTCGTGGATACTGTAATTTGGAAGTTTGATATCGAACCTTGACTCATCATTGATTTAACATTATTGTCTTAATGGTAATTCATTTTTGTTTGTATATTACATATCGAGTCGTAGAAAAAAATGCATTTGAAATTTAGAATAAGTCAACATTGTTGGTAAAAATATTTATTGCATAGTCGTAAAAAATGTATAGTGTAAAACTCGCACAGAATGTCCATTTCCCATTTTCCCAGGCTCGTGCTGAAACTTTGATACTTGTTGGAAATTAGTTCCATTTCATTTAATATTTAATATTAATTGTAAAATAAATAAAAATTTAATAATAAAAAATTTTTTTTTATTTGAGATTCAAATCGCGTTAGATAACGAGTTCAAATCTTGTCCGGTGACTTAGTTTTTTATATTTGTTTTTTTATGTAATTCATAAATAATATTAAATATTAAATACTTAAATTGTTATTATTTTTTTTTTCTGATACAAACATTTAGTACAAGGGTAATCAGAAAAATACTCGACTTGATATATATGTTGTTCGAAAAGAATGACTATAGTAAAAAGTACTAACGTTACAAAGCTTAAGTTTGAAGTTTGACAACGTAACATTGTTTAGTATTTGTTTGGTAGCCATCAATAGTAAACGCTCTCAATAAATTTGTAAACATGGAAAAAATTGATCGTTGTTATATAAGTAGATATTGGGACGCTTGGGACACTCTATATTTAGTGACTTTTTCAATTTTGCAAGTTGGTAGTACCTAATCTGGTGACTTTTAGTCGTTTGGGATACTTTAATCAAATTGAAATATTTAAAGAAATTTGTATCCTGTTAAGTTGACAAGCATAAATTATTCACAATAGGCCTTTACCCCCTGGGGCCCCATTTCCGATAG
Organism: Clivina fossor; assembly: GCA_963966155.1. NCBI lineage: Eukaryota > Metazoa > Arthropoda > Insecta > Coleoptera > Carabidae > Clivina > Clivina fossor. The sequence goes on along the minus strand of OZ014553.1, from coordinate 14,268,261 downwards.
GGCTTCGAGTGTCTCCAATAGACCTTTGCCCCTGTGGCCCCAATTCCGATAGGGTTTTTGGTGTCACCGATAGGTTGTCGCTTCAGAGGGCTCCATTCGATAGACACAATACTTTCACTTGAAAGGCCTCAGTTCCATTAATATCAAAGCGGAGCTAGATTTTACACTAGGAGAGTCTGCTTTTTCGTTACAATAGAGTGGGCAGAGTGGGTGGCAGCGTTTAAACAAAGACATACAAGCTGTCAAGACGAGCATTGCAATAGTCGACCAAATGAGATGACTACATCAGAAAAGTGTAGAAAATCTACAAAATGATATTAGATAACCGTCGATTGAAAATGCGCGAGCTAGCAGATATAGTGGGAATTTTAAAAAGTGCTATACATCACATATTGACTGAAAATTTGTACATGTGAAACAAGAGCAGTGTTACGTGAGGATGTTTCAATCGAGTGTTTGGTGAAGTTTCACAGCAATAAAAACCAAGTTTTTGCGTCGATTCATAACAATAAATAAAACATAGATTTACTATCACTTTACACCTGAAACAAAAGAACAGTTAAAACAATGGACTGAAATGAGAGAATTGACCCTAAAAAGAACTATTTTGAGGAGCTCGAGGATTTTCACTACAAACAGGATATCAAAGCTATTAAACATAAAGATATGTTTTCCCAATTTTTTTTGTAATTTTTTGTTAGGTCGAGTATTTCTATTTTCTATTTTTAGCAAATTGGTATTTAACAAAGCTTTACTTTATATTGTACATTAAAATAAGTTATTAATTTGGGAGTGGGATCCTGAATTATTGTTTTATTAGACCATATATGCAGATCCGCTCCTGCTGATAGGAACTGTTTAAAAAAATTATTTGCCGAGCAGTATGTAATGTGATTATTAACAATTATATTATAAATAACTTTCAAATTACTATATTATCATCAAAACGATTCTACTCCTTAACAAGTACCATTATTCATTAATACGTTTTTTTATTTTAAGCATATATGGAAACATCTTTAAATACGGAGTAAGTACATAAATTTTGAATTAACATTTTAAAATATAGTTTTTGTAACATTTTGTGTAGCATACGCTATGGAAATGTCTTTTTTTAATACAAATACTTGTTAAATGTATCAGCCTCACTGAATTTAATTTCAGGAACAATATTTATTATATTATAGTTTAGTCCATCCGATGTTAAAAAATAAACAACTTTGTGTTTTGAGTAGAGTGTAATAATTTTTTAACTTACAATTAGTAGGGAGCATCAACTGTGAGTACAAAACTTAATTTTGTGCTTGAGAGTATTGCAGTGAAATAGATAATAAATTGACTACTTTAAATAAAAATAAAAATATTAAGTTACTATCAGATATAGTAAAACATCTTTTAGAACTTATTAAATTAAATTTAAAAAATTTTAGAATTCAGTTCTAGATACATTTTAATTAAAAAACTATGTTTACTATCTGATATTTTATTAAATTTTTTATGTTAAAAATTGATTTTCAAAAATACGCTAGAAATTGCTGGTGTGGAAAACAGATTAATGTAAATATAAAATTAGTAAAAACAAAAATATCAGAATTTTTTATACCTACATATCTCATTCACTTTTAACTTATCTATTTTTGCAGAACTAAATAACCAATAAGAATAAATTGAATAAAATGTATATAGATTAGATTGTTTAATGGGAAAGGTTCTCTAAAAAAAAGCTAAGTAAAAGTGTATCTCAAATTTAAAAATGAAAAAGTTATCTCGTCCAAAAGATTTTTACACTTTTTTCGATCATAGCTACTTTATAAATTAATTAAATTTGCATAGAATTGCATTATTTGCAAAATATTTTATTTAGTTAAAGCTTTATTTAGACTTGTATTTTAGTTTTACGCAGTGCAACGTATTTTCTTTAGGAAAATAGCTGCACGGTTGGCGTTTGGGTGTTCGGGCGCCAAACAGTGTTTCCATGTAACTCGTGATACAGGGGTCAGGGTGAAAGTATGACATATAAAATCTTGATTTATTAAATCAGCAGTAAAACATATACAGATAGACAAACATTAATTCAACATAAATAAATAAATTAATAAAATATGCAGGGCATTAGCATGTGTTACGTGTGCAAAGCACAGTTGGATGTAGTTAATACACTTTAACCTAAGTTGGCATAAGTTGAGATTTTCATGCATAAAATACAAAAACACTGTCAAAGATCGGTTGAAAATTACCCAAATTAGCATTTTTGTTAAAATGCTCTGAAAAACAGCTTTTTTCAAACGCTTATAACTAAACGACAAATACTTTAATTTGAACGCTTCTTTGGAAAAAATGTCCGATTTTGATGTAGGCATAAAAACACAGAATCACGGCTCGGTCAGATAAAATGTTGTTATATGTTTAGGACATTATATGAAAAAAGTCCAAAAAATGGCATTTTTGCCTAAGAACTTTTCTGATCAGAAAATTGAACTTTTTGCTCTAGCCGACGAAAAAAAAAATTTTTTTCAATACACTGTAATATATAGTTTTTGATATAAAAAATCTCATGCTTTGTTTATTAATTTTGATTAGGATATATTGCAACTGCTTACCAAGCTGTTATGAAATATCGTATAATGCCGATGTTTCAATAGGAGATATATCAAACCCACATGTACGGAAATCTTACACAACCGCAACAGAATTGTAAGTTTATTGTCTTTACTTATTTCTGTCTTGTTTAATACTTTTGTTTTGCAGAACAGATTTAATAGTAACACATTTCTATTTTCCAAGTACACAATTCAGGACTTTCCAAAAAAGTGAATTATTTGGATTTACAGAATTTTTAGGTATTATTATAACGAGATAGTATAGTTTTTTTTTTACAGTATTTTATTTTATTCCAAAATATAAGTAATATATATATATATATATATATATATATATATATATATATAAATCTAAAAAAAATTAATAAAAATTAATATTTTGATAAAGGGGGATACATGTAAACACCAAAAAAATATGATTTTCAACAATTTTTTATATCTTAATGAAAATAAAATAAAACTGTTTTACAAGCATTTTTTAAAAAATCGGAGTTCATTCCTCATCGAGTTGGAAGCGGTTGTACACTTGGCCGCAGATATACGCCCTTGATTGGCGTGACGTGAAACACCTGGTAGAAACAAAATAATCATGCAATGGGCATGAAATCACATTCTTAAAGTAATTTTGCTGTGGTTCAACATATTTTACATTAATTATATTTACAAATTATATATATATATATATATATATACTGGGTGCCCCATTTTAATCCGCCACTTGCAATAACTTTAAAATCCGCCCCCTGGGGGGCGAAAACGGGGGGCAACTTTGAAATCTTAAATGGAATCCCCTATTTTTTATTGCAGATTCGGATAGACTATTAAAAAGTATGTAAATTTTATTTTGAAACTTTTTTTTATCTTTGATAGATGGCGCTGCAAACAGCATTTTTTTTCTCAGTTTATCAGTCTTTAATTTGAAAAAAAAAAGTGTAACGAAGTACGATATTCAAGTTCTTTTCAGTTCTTTGGGTGGAGGGGGGGGGGGCAAGAGTCACTGAATCAGATATCTCCTCGAAACCATTAACTTAAAGTTATCCCCCTCGAAACAATTAACTTAAAGTTAATGGTTTCGAGGGGGATATCTGAAAAAGTGATCCTTGCCCCCCTCCTCCCAAAGAACTGAAAAGAACTTGAATATCGACATATCGTACTTAGTTACACCTTTTTTTTCAAATTGAAGACTGATAAACTGAGAAAAAAAGGCTGTTTGCAGCGCCATCTATCAAAGATAAAAAAAAGTTTCAAAATAAAATTTACATACTTTTTAATGGTCTATCCGAATCTGCAATAAAAAATAGGGAATTTTATTTATGATTTTAATGTTGCCCCCTGTTCCCGCCCCCCAGGGGGTCCGGGGTGGGAAAGAGTCTTTGCATCAGATGTCTCCCTCGAAACCATTTACTTTTCATTCGATACATTTTTTTGTCCGATGCACGATTTTAAAGTTATTGCAAGTGGCGGATTAAAATGGGACACCGAGTATATATATATATATATATATATATATATATATATATATATATATATATAAACCCAGGTGAATAATCCTTCAAAACATATATATAAAATCATCATCACTAGTATATTCGTATATATATATATATATATATATATATATATATATATATATATATATATATATATATACAGGATGTAACAGAATAACTATTCCTAATTTTAACTGGAGTATCCTGGGCTCAGAATATGAAGATTTAATGCAAATCACTGAAATAAAATGTGGCTCCTTACTGAGCTACAGGGTGTTTTATATAAAAATTTAAAAACTATTTTTGCCCAGTACTTTAGAACTATTTGACGTATCCTTATCATATTTGGCAGGAAATGTAGGTACCGTACACCATACTAAATTATGTTAAATAAAAGTTTCTGGCTACTGCCAGTGGCGTACAACAGGGGCAAGTGAGAGGTTGATCCTTCCTAAATTCTACGCCACTGGCGGAATTGTCATTTTAGCACAATTTTTCGATTCTCCAATACTTGCTGTGTAAAAAACATACTCTTCGTTTGTAACGATAAAGTCACTGTTTTTCGAGATATTTAAAGTTAAACATAAGCTGCACCCTTGGGATTTTTTCAAAATTTGCTCAAAAAAATCTGAAAAAATTCAGTAAAATAGAGAAAAAAATTAGCTACATAATAACTAAGTAACTTTTTCTCTAACTCATTCTGATTTGGCTGTAAAAATTATTGAAAATAAAAAAAATAAAATGCAAAAAATATTAATTTTCAATAATTTTTACAGCCAAATCAGAATGAGTTAGAGAAAAAAGTTACTTAGTTATTTGTAGCTAATTTTTTTCTCTATTTTACTGAATTTTTTCAGATTTTTTTGAGCAAATTTTGAAAAAATCCCAGGGGTGCAGCTTATGTTTAACTTTAAATATCTCGAAAAACAGTGACTTTATCGTTACAAAGGAAGAGTATGTTTTTTACACAGCAAGTATTGGAGAATCGAAAAATTGTGCTAAAATGACAATTCCGCCAGTGGCGTAGAATTTAGGAAGGATCAACCTCTCACTTGCCCCTGTTGTACGCCACTGGCAGTAGCCAGAAACTTTTATTTAACATAATTTAGTATGGTGTACGGTACCTACATATCCTGCCAAGTATGATAAGGATACGTCAAATAGTTTTAAAGTACTGGGCAAAAATCGTGTTTAAATTTTTATATAAAACACCCTGTAGCTCAGTAAGGAGCCACATTTTATCTGAGTGATTTGCATTAAATCTTCATATTCTGAGCCCAGGATACTCCAGTTAAAATTAGGAATAGTTATTCTGTTACACCCTATATATATATATATATATATATATATATATATATATATATATATATATATATATCAGATTGCGGATACATCTACGATATATGGCGAAATGTCTATGATTAGCATAGATCGATCTTGACATACCAGCCTAAAAAATTCTATAAATTTAGTGGATATTGATTGCAAAAGCCTGAAGACTACTAATATAATACTATTTTAAATAAGCATTTATGTTTTCTTACATAAGGGTTTTTCATTATTATTTTAATATGTAGATACTTTCTAAAATTAAATAGTATTTAATTTTTTGTAACATATTTCAGCTAATTCTGGTGGACTTCTTGGATTATTTTTGGGATTCAGTTTTTTAAGTGCTGTTGAATTGGGATATCATTTAACACTAAAAATTTTATGTGTATATTATAGAAAACAATCAAATATTCAAGTAGAAAATGTAATATATCCATTCACCAAATAATGCAATTGAAGAAGTACCTATATTGTCATATTCATATTTTACTAAGGCCCGGGATTTCCAACTGAGAATAAATTTTCGAATAGTAATTCGTCAGTTAACTTTATTTACTGCACTATTCATCGAAAAACTTGGTTACGTCTTTCCTACAGAAATAGTAGAGGAGAGTAGACCAATTGATATGGTTTGCGCTTGCGCGGTTCAATTTAGCTTTCTGATTTGCTTGTGACATATATGCGTGCAAAACTTAAATATATTGACTGTGCATTTTTAATAAAAATAAACATCTATAAGAACGAATGTTCTAGGTTCTAGGAACAATGTTATTATTTTTAACTTTGTTTTGTGTTTTTAAAAACTTTTATACATCATGAATAAGTATAAGAGAAAAAGTATATATTTAGATTTAATTTACTGTTGTAACATATACCAAAATTAAATTATATAATCATTATAATAATATTCATCTGAAAATAGAAAAAGATTTAATAAGAAAAAATTTTATCAAAATAAAAACCTAAAACTTAATTTTATTAGAAATAATTTAATTATATATAAATAAAATATGTATTTATTTGTAAAAAAATTTAATTATATATGCTTTTTAGGAAATACTTTATAATTCGTAAATATCTGGCCATATTTATACATAGGACCATATTCTCACCTCACTTTTAAAAGTAATTTTTGTCAAAATTACTTTTGACGTTTACTTAAAATTACTTATTAAGCAATTTTAATTAGTTTATTTAGATTTTTTGATATTATATATAAAAATATATATCACAAATAGAAATACTATTCATACTTAATTATAGATGGATATAAAAATTTATTTAAAGCAAAAAATGTGGATTTTGTAGTTGTTTTAAAATATATTTTCATTAGTAATAAAAATGTTATGTTCTGTTGTTCGAGATGCTAACGTTCTGAGTATTTTAAAATTAGCGTGCATATATACAATTATTGAAATGTGCATGCGTATTATTTTCTTACGCGTGTTACTATTTCTGTGAAGGTTCCGCATCATTTGAAGGAACAAATAATTACGTATTCACCGAATATCAGCGATAACTACATTACTGGTACCACTGTACCACATTTTGCTTACGCGTGACGTTTAGAACGCAAATAACTATATAACCATTAATTAAACAAAGACAGATCTTATTTTAAAACTTTTTTAAAATATAAACATAACCAAAGATTACAATATTTAATAAATAGTGTGACTTTGAAATAAAACACATAAAATATAAACAAAAATTGTATACTAAAAAATTTTGTTTCTGAACATGAAATGAGGAATTCGATATAAATCATCACAACTATTATAAATATAAAGAAATTATTAAAAAGAAAAGAACAAATCAAGTTACATCAAAAACGAAAAATAAAACTTTATAAAAAATATCAAAGATGTTCAATAGAATAAACTTTACTTTACGTTCATTAAATATATTAAAACATTAACAATTTAAATGATTTTAAAAATTCACAAATTTACTTCTTTATTTAACCTCACCTGTATTGGCACATTTGTTACGTACAATTAGCTCATCTTAATTATAAACAGTATGTCAAAAACAAATTCCAAAATTTTGTAAATATCATTTTAGTACAAAATTACTGTGATTTATATTGATATGTGCAAATGGTATGTAAGTTTGAAAAACTAAATACATTTGGTGTCCGAAATGTTGAGTTTAGCTTTTAATAGTTCTATTGTAATTTGCCAGTCAGCGAAATGCCTATTATTTAAATATGAGAATATAAATAATATTTATTTGGCTAAACTTTACTTTACAATTTCCAAATATTCGTTTTTAAAATAGGTTATGTGTAAGATGAATTGGTTGTACGTGACATATATGGTGGTGCACATTGCAGGATAGGTGAGGTAAAAAGGTTAATTTGTTAATGTTTAGTAAAATTAAAGCAACGTGAACAATTTTTAGTTGATTTTATCGTAAAAATAATAAAAATAACAGTATCTGCTAGTAACTATGTAAACATGGAAAGATGTGGCACCAGTTTTCCAATATTCAAAATGTTAGAGATAAATTTTCAAGATCAATTTGAATTTTGTAAGTATCTCATTTTTGCACTAAAATTTCGTGATTTATATTTATAAAATATGTTGAAATAACAGTCTGTAAAGTATGAAGTAAATACATTTGGTAACTGCAAAGTTAAGTTATATCATTTATTTTTACAAATATAATTATGTTTATAAATAAACATTAATTTGTAATTATTGAAATTTTCAGCGATATTGACAATAATTTTTATATGATAATTTAACGTTATACAGATACTATAGCGTAATAGATTTGTCTGATTGACTCTCCTACTTTGTATTGCAAAACATCGCCGTAAATAATGCAGCGCTTTGCCGTTTACATTACATGTAACTACGAAGTGAACTAAACAACAAACATTGACGCAGCAGTAAACAGTAGACGCAAGGGTGTAAATCGAACAGGGCTAATGAATGTATAATAGGTTATTCTTATGGTTGTTCGGTTGTGAATCAACCGAAACAACGAATAACTTATTCAATGAAAAAGACAATTTATTCCCGTGTTTATATTTATATGTAATTTGATAAAAAATAATTTTCTTCTACTCTATTGAATATGTTTATTTGATATTTTATTCGCAGTTGGAAAGACTGGGGTCAAACAATTTAATTACTATATTTAATCATAAATAATACTTATTTTACTTTTAAATATTGTATGTACAATTAACATAAATATAAATTATATTTCACACTGCGTTGTTTTTTTAACATAATAATCTCTCTTAAAAATTGCATTTTAACCAATAGATTAATCTCGATGTTATCTAGATTACAGAAAACAAGAATGTGCATGATGGTTTACTTGGTAAGATGTTGGTTCAGTAAACTAAAAATCGTATGTTAGAATCTTGGTAGAATGACTTGATAAATTTTATTTGATTTTATTTGCTTTATATCTATTCAGACTACCAATGAACATTTAAGGCAATAATTTTTACTTTATTTATCGAAAATAATACAAATGTAGCTTTATTCATCTATTAAATATTTAGCATGCAACAACAAAATAAATGAAATTTTCATTTTCGAAAAATTTGTAATAATTGCATTCAGACTTTACTGAACACCAAGTGTTATATAAAAAAAGTATTTCCTTCGTAGCTAATGCAATAAATGTTAAAATAAATTTATAAATATTTGTTCCTTATTTTTTTATACATTATATTTCCAAAGTTACTTAATTCAATAAATTTCTTTGTCTATAATAAAATATAATAATGAATATATTAAAATATATAATGATATTTAAAAAATACCTAGAAATGAGCTTGAACAGTAACAATATTTTAAAAAGTTATTAAAGAAAATTTTGTACCATATCTTTACGAATTTATAATGTAATTGTTTATATATTAATGATGAATTAACTACATAATAATTTCTACATGATTTAGATTTTAAAAACATTTTGTTAAACTTAATGTATCCATAATTCCGCATTTAACAACTTTTACTATTAGTTGATAAACTACTTATTTTTGTTGTCGATTATAAACACAAGATAAATAAATCAGATTTATATCTTTAGGATTTGATTTAATATATTTAATATTTATGAATATAACAGTTCAAATAATTAAAATTAGAGCAAAGTTATTATAACAATGTGACTATTAATATATAAATATTAGTGATGAAATAATTCGAATAAAAAATAATTGATCATGCGATTCCGAAAATCATTCGAAACAATTCGAATTAAATTGAAATCATTCGGGTGATAAAACAGAGGTATATTTTTTAATAAAAATATTCAAAATATATTATAAAATTGAAAAAAACCTTAAAGTTAAAATTTTTATAATTATTAGAAATCAAAGCTATAATACAAATATAATAATAAACTACAAATACTAAGGAAGCTAATTTGACTGAGAGGTGCAGATAGATAGGATAGATGCGGATAGATAGATGGGGAGAAAAAAAAACGGATGCCAACACATAACTTATAAATAATTATTTTTAATTTCAATTTCCTAAATAACTAAAAAGTAATAATAAAAATATATATTTAGTTTAAATATGGTAATTTTGGTAATGTTATTTTGTTGTGCACACACACACTTACATGTACTTTTTAATTTATATAATAAATATAATTATTGTTCTAAATTAGTTCCTTAATTAATGTTTTTGTTTTTTTTTCTCGGATAAAATAGATAAGGCTAACGCGATTGATGTTACATATAATAAACTTCTAACAACTACAGTTTCGTTAGAAAGCATTTTCGGACTTACGTTTATTTGAAGTTTTTTATTTAGATTAATCATAGAAATCATGCGGTGTAGTTTTTTCCGCCGTCATAAATCACTCTGTATATTAAAATAATTGTATTTAAAATAAAAAATGCGTTAGGTTATAGTTCTGTAATAGTTCTGTAAAGTTATTAATAATTAACGTTTCGACAATCTCAACGTACGTGTGAAACTATCTAGGTACTTACTCATATAAAATGCATTAAAATTTCGTTATTTTCAAAAGCAGAATAGCTTAAATGCTACTCAGTGAAAAAATAAAATTAGAGAAATCAAAGTTACAAATTTTCCAATTAATAAAATAATTTCTAGTAATTAAACTTTTGGCGCAAAATATAGTTGTAAGAAAATTTTTATTATCTTTTTTCATTATACTGATACGTACACTATAAAAAAATAGTGAAATTACAGAAACATAACAGTAAAATTTTATTATAAAAAAAATCTGAAATTTTATTTTACTATCAATATCTGTATTTCTACCTCTAAATTCTGTAATTTTTTACGTAATTTATAATAATGACATAAAGTAATTAAAAATGACCTAATAAGTATATAAAATTGATTACTTTCTGCAAATTGTATCAATGTCTTGTCTTAATAAAAAAATTATATATTTTTGGTATAATTTGTTATATTATGTAAAATTACAACATGCATACATACATACTTACACAATATACCCAAAAGGGTTTGGCACAAACTCTTTCCAGTATCCTGAAATCAGTTTCCTTCAAACATCCTTATTCAGACAATCAACTTGAGCTTCATCTACATTCATAATATTGATATCTGTAATAATTGTATAATACATTTTTTTTGTACATTTTAAAATGTATATATTTATACCAAAAATAATATTACAGAACTAAACAAATTTTATCTATTTATGGAAAATTTCGTACAGCAAATTTACTGAAAAGACATTACTAAAAAAACTATAATATTACATACATTCTTTTCCATCCTATTGATAATATATCATATTACATAATGCTTGTATTTTTGCTGATCTTATGTATTTTTAAAACAATTTTGTTAAAATTACAGCATACTGTCATAGCGTCCTATTATTTGTAGGTAAAATTACATAATTTTTTTTATAGTGTAGAGAAATAAAGATATGTTTTCTCAAATTTTTTGTGTTGTCTTTGTTAGATCGTGTACCTCGTTCATACTCGTATAAGGTAAACTCTAACGCTACAATGTTATAGCATCGTAAGTTTTTGAAATACAACATAACGTAGAGCTAACAGATTTCATGTTGACTGTGACATTCACCGCTAAAGATACACATCGTTTAGTCTGTTGTTTATGAGAAATTCGATTAACGTTTCTTGAAATAATCTACTATACACTGTACAGAAATACAAATGACTTTGTCTCCACGTTATTCGAGAAACACAATCTTATACTTTTCTATGTTAAATAATACTATGATATGATGATCGAATAAATAAAAATTATTAATAATATAAAAACCCAGATATGTTTGTTAGGGCTATTCTTATTTTGGCAAAGTTAAAAATTCTTTACGCGCTTCCCTGGAGTCGATAGACATTCTGAATAAAAGCTATCTAAGTATTAAGATTTTTTGAGCGAGTTAATCCTTTGCCACGGAGGGCTTTTTGTTTAGATGGCGTTTAACATATACTACAAAATTTTTATATAAATTTACATATTCTATAGATGTATTTTTACAGAAAAATTGTAATATTATGTTAATAATTATCACAGTAAAAATTACAAAATGCTGCTATTTTACTGGTATTAATTATGTAAAATTACATAAACATATAATACATTTTTTATAGTGTAGGTTCTCGACACTTTTTGGCAAATGTGAAAAGACTTTATGTCCGAGAGCATTTTTTTTTTCCGAAAAGGGTGTTTCCTATTGCTCCAGAAGTTACTGAAGACAATTCCGTAATCAAAAATGATACTGATATGCCATTCCCAAAATCGAGCATTTTCAGCACGTAGACCATATCATAAAAGCATTTCACTGCTAGCACATCTATTCGATATCAAATATAAATTAAAATATATAAATATAAAAATATTAAGAAAACAATTTTACATACTTATTAGGTCATTTTTACTTACTTAATGCAATTATTATTAATTATGTAAATATTACAGAATTTAAATGTAGAAATACAGAATGTTTATGGTAAAATGAAATTATAGATTTTTTTATAAAAAAAATTTACTAATATTTTTCTGTAATTTTACAGTGTAGTTAAAAATTCTTTTAGAACTCATTATATTAAAATAAAACTGCTTTAGGTTAAAGTTCTATATTAAGTAGAAGAGTTTATTTGAAAACATGAGAATAACTTTCATATAAATAATCAGCCATTGCCTTCAGCTATAAAAACTCTTCTAATTAATACTTTTATAAACGACTATACGAACATTTATTTGTTCAAAAGTCAAAAAAAAAAAAAAAAAACACTGCATTCTATATTAAGATTTATTTAAAATTGAAGTTTATGATAGCATCAGAAAACCCGAAAAGATTGCGTTTATGTAATATGATAGAATGATCAATCGTATCAAATGCTTTAGCGAAATCCGTATAAATAACATCTTGTTACATGCTTAATTATCCTGTTATCCCAAATCGTCCTTTATACCTCAAATCCTCTCATATATTTGTAATCTAACCTCACTGATACCCTTTCGAATCTCTTTTATTCCTAAAAATTAAATCATGTAATGAATCCCACTCATATTTCCTTATTTATGTTTGTGCACTTACCTATTTTTAAAACGAAGTGTGTCATTTGAATGCTAATAATATTTATTTTGCGGTTAGAATGGTGGTCACGTGGCTTTGTTTATCTGCGTTTTGACATTTCATTTGTTTTATTCAATTTTCGTACCAGTAACGCCACCTATTGTTGACAAACGCACTGTACAGAATTTTAGCGCTAAACATTCTTCATTAGGGACATTAATAACTTGTATAATTATTTCTCACAACAACATCTATATTATCTATGCATTCATTTATTGCCAATTTTTATGTGACACATCGCATGCGGGTATTTGTTTAAGCTTAGTTAAATTTCCGCTGTCTGAATGGTTTATTTATTTGACGTAAATATGACGTCACCACGATCGTGATTACTTTGTTTAATTATATCTGTAATTTTCTAATTCGAACTATCGAATACGATTTATTTGGTTATAGAATTATTTACAAGTAAATAAACGCTACCATCTGTAGTATTTAAATTTAAACTGCGTTATTTCTTTATTTGTTTTTGTATTGTCTAACTGCGCGCGTCACATCAGGAACTTGGCGTTTTATAAGTTTGGCTACCGAGGTTGGCATTATTTAAACTTATTGGCGCCCTTATATAAATATAAATTGTTTGTCGGCTCATTCATCGCGACTATTTCGGAACCCCCCCCATCTGCGACTTGAGCGGCCGAGGCTCGGGAAAGTTCCTATTTAATTTCCCAATCATTACGCTCAAAAATCCTTTTGAGTGTAATAATCTACTTGTCCACGTTTGTCAAGAACATTAGAAGCAAACTGAGTAAAATTCCCGAGGTTAGTAGCAGTAAACCGACGTTCAATAAAACCATGTTGGAATGGAGATAAATATTTTTTAGCATGAGTATACATAAACTTATATAAAATAGACTCGAAAACTTTACTAAAGTTACACAGTTTAGCTATTGCTCTGTAATTAGTAATCATGTGCTTATTACCATTCTTGAATAATGGAACTATATTAGATTTTTTTCATAAAGAAGGGTAAGTTTCTGTTTGTAAAATCAAATTAAATAAATAAAATAGTGCTACAGAAAAAGCATTAGAACAGCCTTTTAAGAGAAAATTGGAAATTAAGTCAGGACCAGAAGATATACTTGATTTTAGAGACGTTATAGTTGCAGATATATCGTTTAAAGAAATGTAAGATAGGTGAGCAGTTTCAGATATGTTAAAATTTAGTTTTGGAAGAGGGTTATTAGTGGGATGCCGGTAGACACTGGAAAAATATGAAGCAAAAGCATTGACAATATCAGGAGGCGTATTTAAAGATCTATCATTGAACTCCATTGAGGAGGGAATTGTTGACTGGTATCTATTAAGGTTAATAAATTCCTAAAATTTAGAAGGATTGATAGATATAGAGTTCTCAGATTCTTGAATGAAAAGTTTATAAGCATTTTTGATGACAGCTTTTATTTTAGATCTAATTATTTTAAATGAATTTAAGTAATAATGATTTTTAGTTTGTTTGTATAGCTTGTGAAGTCTATTTTTACGTTTAATATGAGTTATAATTTGTTTAGTAAACCACTTTGGGTGTTTAAATCGTTTATATAGTTTAACCGGAATACAGCAATCTATAAAAGAATATAATGTTGAATAGAAGAAATTACAAGCAAGTTCAACGTCATCAAATATAACCAACTGATGCCAATCAAATGAATTTATTAGATCATATAGCTTTGCATAATCTCCAATTTTAAAATTATAGCAATACGAGCTAGTTGCAGGATTGAAGTTACGTTTGCAAGAAGAAGAAATACAAAAGTTAACATCTATGGATAAAGCAGGATGATGTATATCTTCAGGAAATATAGGTTCAGTGCAATGTGTCACAGTACAAGCTAAATTAACATCACAAAGTATTAAATCTAATAATTTTAAGTTATGATTGTATGTAAAATTACATTGTTTTAAATCATAAAAATCACAAATTTTTTTAACACAATTGACAGGAAAAGTATTGACATTCATAACATATTGTGGTATATTAAAGTCACCGAATACTAATATTTTCGAGTTTATTTTTGTTAAAGCAGGCAAAGTATCAAAAATCTCAAAGACGCTACTATAAGAATCATTTGACGCATTAGGAGGAATGTATATACTAAAAACATATATGTCAATTGTGCCAAAATTAATGAGGATTCCTACAATATCAATATTAGATGGAACATTGTTTAAAGTAACATCATAACTGATAAATTTATTATGAATTGCAATTAACACTCCACCGCCACGTTTGACATTACACTCACGGAAATTACGATCTAAACGATAGATATTATATAAGTCATTAGAAACTTCAGAATCTAATATATTAGGATTAAGCCAGGTTTCTGTAATTGCAATGATGTCAAAATCAGAAGTAGCCAAACAGGTAGTCCAATTGAAAAGCTTTGACTACATACTGCGTGCATTTTGATAATACATAGTAAGATTATTTAATGTTGATGTGGAACTCAAAGAATGCAACGCATTATACTCGAATGGTGGTTGCTATGCTATGCCCAATACATAGTTTTTAAATTTTTCCGCATTATTGATAAATATTTGACAATTGTTGCTGATTGTTGTTAGATATAGGATGTATTTTATACTTATTACAGATATTAATATGTATGCTGTAATTTTATATAATTTAATAAGTTATACCAACAATATGTAATTCTACATTAAGAATGTGAGGCAATTTATAAATTATGTATTAGTTCATTTTTACTTACTTCATGTGATTAATGTGAATTATGTAAAAATTACAGAATTTTAAAGTAGAAATACAGAATATTTATAGTAAAATGAAATTATATAGTTTTGTATTAATATTGTAATAATATTTTTCTGTAACTTTGCCAGTTTTTTTTTTTTCTTACAGTGTACGTAGCGAAAGTAAATTCGTGAAAATTAACCGATGTAAACGGTTTTTTTTTTCCCTCTTTGGCTAATAGTTTTCACAATTTGGTTTTTATTTCCAAAACTGGTTTCAAATTTATTTTTCATTTTATTCAAAGACCTTAGTTGGTTTTTCCGTGAATTTATTTAATATGGCAAGTATTAATTTATTATTGAAATGATAATTTAACCTGCATTTAATGTAACAACAATAATTTTATTTTTTTAAATTATATAAAAAAATTAATACACCACGTTTTCAAAAGTACTATTAATTGTTTTCTTCATATATCAAAATAAATCCTTTAACAAATAAAATAATAAGTTGTTTTAAAACAATCAATAATAATTTTTCCGCAGAAATATTGAATTTTGTCTTCTGAAAAATGTCAAAATGATATGAAAATAATAAAACTACCTTTCATATAGCATTCCCGCATTAAAATCTATTTAGCCAGCGGTTAAAAGGTAAGCTTAATCTACAGTTTAGTGTGCGCCAACAAACGAAATGTCTAATTCCATTTTAAATGGCACTTTTTTTACAAAGGTCGCCATTTTGTCTTGAAAAAGTGGACAAAATGGGTCAAAAACCAGATAATATACGCAAACTTTAAAAGAGCCTTTTGATTTTTGTTTTAGGTGAACAGGGAAGAAGTTATTATTGTTACCGCACAACCGCACAACAAAAGTAATAATAAAAATTCCTGATAAAAGTTCAAAATCTATTCTTCACCCTCTCTCAAAAAAAAAAATATTTTGGTATCTTTTATAATTTCGCAAAAAAAATCATAAAGTTAGTCAATTTTTTAAGTCGAAAAAGGTATATAACCCTTAGCAAGCACCAATTACCTGAAAAAAGATTTTTCAAATATTTATTAATAAGTTTTTCCCATATTTTTGCGACACCCCTGTGTACATTGTAGCCAAATAGCAATTTTTATTTCTGCAATATCAAGTCTTTTAAATCCAGTAGCTGTAATATGTATTCCTACCTTATTTCTTCAACCAAGAAAAGATGTCTACAGCGTGCGTCTATTTAGATCTTAGACCTAGCCATAAATACACATAAACACACATACCCACACAGAATCGTGATTCGCTGTACACGACTAACTATAAGTAGGTACAGTTACAGGTATAAATTTTATTTAGAATCTTGATTAGAAAACGCATAATTGTTTGTTTGTAGATAATGATAATCTATGTCCATTTCGTTAGAATAAAGTTGATTATTCTATTTTGGAAATAATAATGTTAATAAATTGTAAAAATAGTCGACTGTTAATATTTATTAAATAATTAGTAGTAGACGGAATTCAGTCTTTTTTGTTTTTATTATTATTTACTAACATAAGCCAATATATATATATATATATATATATATATATATATATATATATAAAATTGCATACAAATATACATATAATAATAATTATAACAACAGAAAAAAAACACTTACAGCAGAATATTTTAGTTGGTTTTACGTATAATGCAAAAATGAATTATTTGATAAAAAGCATGTCAAAACAAAAACCGTTTTAATAATAATAGACGTTATACACAGTCAAACAGAATAATTTTGTTACTGACCTTATTTTTCCTATAGAACGAAATAAAAGCAATTATAAATTAATTTACAGAAATACTATTCCACATTTCAATTTTTACGTCAAATAAAATGTCTAACATTTTCATTTCGATTTATAAACGAGATAAAACAACATATTTGTATATAATACATCAATTTATTCCATGCATTTAATATATAAATTAAATGTCAAACACATTAAAAAAAGTCTAGACACTGTACAATTAGTAATTATCTTTAATATATATTTACTTGTATTACTAAGTTTATCTAGTAAAATTTTTTCAGACTGATATGCACCGCAATAACACTTTGCTTTACTTAATAACACCTTTCATTTGTCAATAACACAAATTCTAAAATAAAACTGTGAGAAAACAAAATACAATCGCCTACGTTGATGAATCAACAAAAAACGCAAATCTAAACTAATTGTTATAATACTTTGCGGTCATTACATTATAAAATTTTAAAAATATTTTTCTTTAAGAGTATCATAATATTAATATTACGTTACCATACTGATTATTTAAGCCTGTCGCACACTTATGCCGGGCCGCATCGCATCGCATCGCAATATTATTCATTGAAAACGATCTGGCCGGATAATATTGCAATGCGATGCGATGCGACCCGGCATAAGTGTGCGCCAGGCTTTAGAAAGAGACCATTATGTTACTAGTATAATAATGACATTATTATTAGGAATTAGTTACTATATACATCGCTTGTGGCAGCACCAAACATAACTATAGTAAAACTTTAAGTGTATTTAATCTAACATGTTCGGCGGATATACTGGAAACTATTACGTCAAGTTAAGTTAAATTAATTGAAAATTGCATTGTTTAATTTCGTTTGAATTTTAATTTAATTATTGAAAATGTGCAAAGTGCAAGAAATGCAATGTGCACCGTCCAGGGTAGTTAGAAACTGAATATTCGACGAAACAAACACGGTCAAGTGTATTTAATTTGACATCTCTTACCAACAGCTGTATTAAAAATTATTAATTCTAGTTGAGGTAATTGACAATTGCATTGTTTATTTCCGCTTGAATTTGAATTTGATTATTGAAAATATGTGAAAAAGTGCAAGAAATGGAATGTATACCAGAATGGTCAGAATTTCGACCAAAGATTATTTCTCACAAATCATGTAACAAATATAAATAATATATACCTACATATATATACTATTCTATAAGTGTTATAAGGTTATGGTTACTTGGTATGTGTTTTTATTTATTTTTAGTTTAGTTTTGTTTATAATGCTTGAAGAAAAATCGTATAAGTCACTCGGAATAGCATAATGCTCTTTTTGTGTTTCGCCCAGACGCACTAATATCTTGGGTTCAACAAAGTAATCATCGTTTTCTACTCCTCGTAAAATAATATAATATTATTTGCTATATAGTAAAACAATAATTACAATCAAATTATAAGCAAAAGTTTCTTATTGAAAATTAATTTAACTTGAAATTTTTCATAAAATTTATAGTGATATCATTTACGTTTTTTACAGAACTTAATATTTTAAAATAAAATAACTTTAGGTTAAACTTCTGTATTAATATTTATTCAAAATCGAAGTTGAGACCGAACTTAATGTTCATCTTTATCAAGATAAATGATAAAATGACATTTACAGTATAAATAAACGGAACATAGAAACAAGTTACTAGGTAACAATAAGTAACTAGATCATACAATTTATAGATTTTTTAATTAATGAAAGTCAATTTTTATTTAACTCAGTGCTTTCACAGTGATTGATATTATCCTTTTCTTTATAAATTTCTATTGCTTCTCTTATTAATCTGCTGCTAATATTGGTTTGTTTCACAATTATTACAGTATCGTCAAATTTTTATTTTAATCATGAAGATATTCTAAAGCATTTTCAGCAATTGTTATTTACTGTAAATGTAATTTATATTTTTTATTCTGATAAAAACGGATGTTGAGTTTCGTCGATACGTCAATTTTAAATTAGTAATAAAGAAATAATAAATTAATAATAATACAGAACTTTAACCTAAAGCAGTTTTATTTTAATATAATAAGTTCTGAAACATATAAAGTAGAATAATATTTTTATCTAGTTAAATATCAATGGATTACAATATTTTATAATAAATATAAAGAAACATTAATTATGCTAAATTAACATATATTTCTCGAATAAATTTTAACTAAAATGGTAAACATTGTTGCTAATATCAACAGCTAACTATATTGTAATAAACGCATAAATAGTAAAATAAATCACGACATTGTGGCAATTCAAGCGAAGCAACAATGAACGAAAGCTAATAATTAATTCAAATATCAAGTTTGTTTCACTAGTATAGAAAAGTATAACATGAAAACAGTAAAATAACAAAAAAATTGATTAGAACAGCAACGGAAAAAATGCCTGTGTTTATTGTTTAAAAAAAATGTATTTGTTTGAAGTGGGTGCGGTTGCGTACATGGTAATGAAACATCAAACGTATTACAATCGCAATTGCAGGCCGATTACGTTATTAAGCTTGTCAGCAAGCAATAGCTATAGCGTATTTCTGACAAGCGATATATTAACATAAAATCCATGGGTGGACGTATGTTAAGGAGTCGGAGAAAGGTTGATTTAATTTTCTATAATTACCTTTATTTTATTACTTTTCTTTTTCCATATATTTTGCTTTTGTTTCTGTATGTCTGATATAGTTTTATTCCAGCACAAAAAAATTAAATTACTTTTCCAATATTTTTAACACAATTTTAATAATATTTTATAATTTTAAAATATATATATATATACATACTCAATCACGCCATATATACAAACAGGTGCAGCACAAACTCTTTGCGCTATTCCGAAATTAGTTTCCTCCAAACATTCCTATCTAGACAAGCAACTTTAGCTTTATCCACATTCATAATTCTTCTCATACATGCTCTTCTATTTCTACCAACTTGAAAACTTTCGTTCACGCAGGCCACTTTCTCAATCAACTACAACATCAGACGTTCATTGGCAAACGTAAAGCTTCAAAATCATTCATATAAATTTTTTTTTAACCAATATATTCATTAGGCATTCGCTCAAGGTGACTGAACCAGCTTAAGTGACTAACACCAACTTTTTCTTTTATTATCTTTTTAAATTATCTCAGTAATTAAGAAACTATTTGTTGATTAAAACCCTCATAACTCTTCTATGTAGTATGCGTTTTTAATTCAGTATATGTATGAATCAAATTAATTTAATAATTATGGTAATAAACAAAAGTCAACTTAATTGACATTTCAAACACTTGAAATAGGATATTAAATAATGACAAAAACAAATACGCACTCTACTTCCTGCATGATGGTACATAATTTATTTCAATTTTAAGGTAACTGTCACTTTATATATAAGATTGCATAATGAAAAATATTTATTAAGTTAAATTATAGGTTAGTATAGTTATTAAATTAAAAAGTACAATATTTATGTACAAAATTGTAATTTAAAAAATAATAGTAACAATATAATAAAAAATAAATAAACCTCAAAATAATATTTTTAGTAAAATAAAAAGGTTTTAGGATTAAATTTTGTATGTATTTTAATTAAAAATCGATGTTTTAATGAACTCTACGTACATCATCATCTGGAGAAAAATTATACAAATATCAATAAATATATATAACATACTAGTAGAAACAAATATACGCTAACCGCTCAACAGAATGTTACACTATTTATAAAAATGACAACAGGTTCTTTAATACATAACGCCTCTCTGTAGAAATCTACTTATCATACTTTCAGTAAAGAATACAAGTTGTGACACTGATAAATTATTTCTGCAATAGTTAATGATCTGATCTAGTCAGATGATTAACAACTAACATTTATATTCGTTCTAACTACTAGAGTTTATATACAGATGTACCTTACATAAATATTTAAATAATAAAAAATTAATATACCTCGTTTTTAACACGGACTAAAATATTTTAAATATTATCTCCTAGCCCCATACAGATTTATAATCCCATAGAGAAAAACGTGGGGCAACGACAACTACTCCCTACACTTTTTACTATTATCTATGGAAAGTTCTAAATCTATATGGGGGATAAAAAAATTATTTTATACTTTTTAGTCCGTGTTAAAAACGTGGTATATTTTTATTTTTTTATTTAAATAAATATTTTCTGCTTTTTAGTCTTATTTAAAATTATATAATTAAGAATTCTAAATATGTAGTGTATTTAAAAAGTTTATATACAATATGTTTTTTATATGGGTTTTTGTTGGCAACACGTTACCGCACAAATGGAGCAAAATTCAAATTTTGCGTGAATTTTAGGACATATATATATGTATATATATATATATATATATATATATATATATATATATAATATGTATATATATATATATATATGTATATGTATATATATATATATATATATGTATATATATATAATATGTATATATATATATATATATATATATATATATATATGTATATATATATATATATATATATATATATATATATTGATTTAAACATATGCTTCTAATTTTATTTATTATTTGACTGTTTGACTGAAATATTTTATACTATTTGATATTCGACTACCGAATATATTAACTACTCGCTATTCGGCCACCATATATATTATGGTATTTGGCCAAATACCGAATAATAACCGAACATTCGTTACATTTATAGTATTTAGTCATGTCTGAACAGTAAAAATTTAATTTGAAAAAAAGTGTGCAATATAAAGTCGATTAATTCGTAGAAATCTGTATAATGTAAAATCTAATATAGCTATTTTTTTTCAAACTTAACCAAATTATTTAAATTGAAATCCGAATATTATGTTGTAATATAAAATTTAAAATATTCTAAGAAATACAAGTTTGAATAATTTAATTAAAATGTTAGTATACTTAAACAAAATGAAACAACATACATAAATAATTATTTTTATTTAAAACTTCATAATTCTATACATATACAGGGTACTCCAGAATTATGTACCGTAATTGCTAGAGCTGATAGTACGTTCAAAAATAAGGGTACCTCTTTATATACACATTTTTCCAAAAATCAATAATAAGAGAGATACAACCCTGTAAAGGGGTGAAATAAAAACCATTTTTTGTTTTAATATCTTCCAGACGCTTTTGAATAACGGGTTCATATTTTAGGGGTGAGTATATGACTTGTGATCTAAATCCAATGGATTTTACTGTATGGAGTTGTTTGAAATCAAACTTGTATAAAACTCCAATTAATACATTAAATGAGTTGAGAGACAAAATCGAGCAAGAATTTACAAACTTACAAAACAATGCAGTAACATTAAATGGAATAATGCGTTCACTAAATAAAAGAAGTAAATTGTGTATACAACAAAATAGAAGACATTTTGATCATCTGCTGTAAAACATTATTTTGGTGACTAATTAATATTAATTATTGTATAATTCTTTTAAAAGTTGTAAGTTTTCATTAAGTTTGATTAAAGTGTTAAGTGTTGAAAAATGGTTTTTATTTCACCCTTTTACAGGGTTGTATTTCCCTTATTATTAAGTTTTGGAAAAAAGTGTATATAAAAAAGTACCCTTATTTTTAACGTACTACCAGCTCTAGCAGTTACGGTACATAATATATATATATATATATATATATATATATATATATATATATATATATTATGTACCGTAATTGCTAGAGCTGGTAGTACGTTAAAAATAAGGGTACTTTTTTATATACACTTTTTTCCAAAACTTAATAATAAGGGAAATACAACCCTGTAAAAGGGTAAAATGTTTGTATGTTTGTATGTATATATGTTTATCCAGCATCTCCTCCTAAACCCCTGAACCAATTTTGATGGGAGTGGTGTCATTTTAATTGGTTCATTCCCTATCTGAGAATAGGCAAATTTCATCTTTCTACAATTTCATCTTGGTTCTAAAAATTTAAAAAACTATGTTCGTGATGCAAATGTCAAAAATGACAGCTGTTTATTTATTTCATTCATTTTTTTCATAGCTATCTAAGTTTATTTATAAATATTAAATTTTTAAATGCGATATATTTACACTTATTTTAGTATATACATAATTCTATATACAATGTGTACTTTAAAGCAATGTGTTTCAGAAATCAGTGTACTTATTTATATACAATGTGTCTAAAGAATTTTTAATCTATTATTTTATATTTACGTAATACTTTCTATGGGGCGCTCGCGTGAGCGCGTTCTTCATTCTTTTATATTATATACTGTGTTTTTGTTTCTATATATGAATATACAATGTGTCCTTAGAAGTAAATATTACTCAACAATTTTAAAAGTGTCTTTTATGTGCAGTATGTGTCTCACAAAACAGCGTATTCAGTAAATATGCAATGTGTCTCAAAATTTTATATACAAATTTTACATTTACCTCTTGTTCTATAGGGCGCGCGCACACGCGCGCTCCTTTATGAATATACAATGTGTCTTAGAAATAAATGTACTCAACAATGTATACTGTGTCTTTCCTGTACAATGTGTATTTTTTCTATAAATATGTGTATATGCAATGTGTCTAAAGCATTTTGTATACCATGTGTTGGTAGAATTGCATATCTTCAGAATTATATATACAGTGTGTCTATAGAATTATATTTAAATTATGTTTAAATCTTTCTATCTTACTATTTTCGACTTCAAACGTGACGTAAGGGTCACCGGTTTCCTAGTATATATATATATATATATATATATATATATATATATATATATATATATATATATATATATATTAGACGACTCATATTCATATAGTACAAAAATGTATTTCAAACTAAGTAAATAAATTAAAAAACAAAACAAGATATGACAGAAAAATATGTAAAATTCCAGAAACTTCATCTGAAAACTTATAGCATCGTTCAGCCTTGTATAAATGCGACATTAAATTTTTTACTCTAACAATAATTAACTGTGTGCGTATACTGAGATTTTTTTTAAATTTATAATTACGAAACGCACAGAGAACTGTAATATTCTCACAGTGTGAATGCGAATAAATATTAAATAAGTAGTTGGCTATGGTCAATGTAACCCCTCACGTTTGTCACATGCAGTATCTGTCATTTAGTCACTTAGTTAAAGTTGAGGATAATTATTATGTGAGGTGCTGCGCACCCGGAGGCAGACATATCTCGTGAGCTGAACTTTGACCTTAATTAAAATGACCAACACGATACCAGTACTAACATCCGTGTGGAGCTGGACTTGAAAAGGCGAGAATACATTTATAAGACTGATGCTGCGTCATATGAAGTGCATTGGCTTTTAAAAAAAGTACTATTTATCACACAGTAAGTGTTTAAAAATAGTAATAATTAATTAATGTAACAAGATTAGAAGTATATGGGTAAACCCATATATAGACCACTTTGACATTATCACATAAATGATAAGAAATAGGAATCAAAATTTACTTCACCGAAAGTTGGCAACATTGTATTTTGCTAATATATAATATTATAGACGCTAAGGGTATGTTCTGCAAAAATTTGATTAAAATCGGATAAATAATGCGGGCATAATAAATTTTTAGAAAATTATTAAATTTTTTCGGAAAGTTTGCAACACCGTATTTTAATAAAATTATAATTTAGATGGGCAGTAGGAGAAACTTTTCTGAAAATTGGATCAAAATCGAATAAATAATGTATCCACAATGAATTTTTTTAAATTTTAGTAATTTTTTTCTCGGAAAGTTGGCATTACTGGAAAAAACCAAAACCGCATGACCATCTTGGGCAACAGATAAATTTATCCTAAAAATTTTATTAAAATCGGTTGAACCATCTAAGAGGAGTTGCGATCACAAAATTTTGACTTACGACCGAGCGAGCTGACGACGCACATCCACATAAACTAAGTTCAGATTCGTCATCTGGAGGCTATATGAGGGATTTATATACAAATTGAAAATGTTACAGACACCGTACCAAACGCTATACCACTTTTTCCTTGCAGTCAAAATGGTAAAAACAGTTTTAGGATAAAATTTTCTTAATTATTGACATAAAACGACGTTTCGACGAAAGCTAAACGCTCGTCTTCATCAGGTCAAAAATTTATCAATGACATTAAAGTAAATAACAAGTACATAGCAATAAATTACTAGATAACATACAAGTAACTAGATTACAGAAATTATAGTTTTTTTTTAAATAATGGAATCCAAACTTTATTCAACTTAGTGCCCTGACAGTGATTAATATTATTCTTTTCTTTATAAATCTCTATTGCTTCTGTTATTAATCTGCTGCTAATATTGATTGGTCTAGTACTGATTATACATCATAAAAATAATCTAAATCTGTCATCCAGCGTAACATCCTGAGTAAAGTTAATTAAATGTAAGAAAAAAAATTAATTAGGTTTTTTGTATTATTTTTCCTGAAGACTTACAGGCAGATCGTTGAAACGTCGATTATTAATACAAATTAATACAGAACTACAATCTAAAGCCGTTTTATTTTAACATAATGAGTTCTGAAATTTTTTTTACTATGTTACAAATAAATATATTTTATATAATTTTTCAATGATTTGATTTTAAAACTATAAAATTTTAACATAATAAAAACGTTTCAGCCTAGGTATGTGCTAAAAAAATAATTATCTTATTTTACCTACAAACTATGAGGCTACTCAACTGCTAATTTTATTCATAATTGTTTAAAAATACATAATATCAAAACTGTTACAAACATTATGTAATATGATATTACTAACAAAATGGAAAAGTACATATGTATGTAATATTACAGTTTTTTTAGTCAAGTCTCTTTTAGTAAATTTACAGAACTTCAGTAAATTTGCTGCCAAAAATTTTCCATAAATAGCTAAAATTTGTTTGTTCTGTAATATTATTGTTGGTATAATTACATACATTTCTAAATTTACCTAAAGCATGTATTTTGAAATGAATGAATTACATATAAAATACTCTAATCGGTATTGTTACATAAAATATGTACTAATTGTAAGTCTCATTATTTTGATAAATTTTTACAAATATTATTATTTAAGCTGTAATTTTACATAATTTAAAAAGTTATAACAACAATATATAATTCTACTTTAAATATGTTATGTAATTTTTAGAAAGTATGCAATTTTACATACTTATGCAAGTATTATAAATTTTGTAAAATTTTAAGGTAGAAATACAAAATAATAACAGTAAAATAAAATTACAGATTTTTATAGTAAAATTTTACTACTATTTTTCTGTAATTTTGCTATTTTTTTACAGTGTATACTTGTGTATAATTAGTATGTATTTAATATAAACACATAAATTAACAACGAATTTATGCATTTTTGTCATTCACTCTAAAAAAAAATACACAGATAATGTAGGGTTATTTTTGATTATAGATATCCAATGTAAATTTCCATTAAAATATAATTTTACATAATACGTATGTAATTTTAAACATGCAATGTAAAAAAATTGTTTTGTTTTTGTATGTAAAATTATATAACGTTGATGTTACCAATTTTGTAAAAATACATAATATGAATGTAAATTTAATACTTACTGAAAATTACATATGTGAGTATAAATTGTAGTTAGATTCAGTAGCGTATTATTAATATTCCTAGTATTGTTTGTTTGCATTGAAAAATATAATACCCAAAAAATACAAATATGAATTTAATCTACGAGAAATGATCTGATGGAAATTTAGGTAAAAATATTGCACTTTGTTGAATTGTTTTAAAACTGACAATGATTCTAATTCTATTTTTATAGAAAACATTTTTTCTTAAAATAATTACACTAAAACATATATAAATTTTTATGTTCAATATTAAACAAAACAGAACATAAAAATTTTAAAATAAAATACAAGGAATGTTGGTGGTATGTTTTTATTTACAAAAAATATAAATTGATTTTCTTCATATTTTAATTATGTATGAGAAACATAATTACAAGTATAAATTACTGAACTAGTTTAACTAGAAAAAAATATGTAGTTTTAATCACATATGTCAGTGCTACTAATGATGATGTTTAAAGAAATGCGAAACTAATATAAATTAAAATAAAAACATCAACAAAAACATATATGCTTCATTAAAAACCTTGATTTAATCTGTAAGCGCAATATGAGTTAAGTTAATCATGCAACTATAGTTAAAATTTTATTATTTCAAAAAACGTTTTATTTTTTGCGGACTAATGATACCATCACAGCGAGCAAAGTAAGAAATTGTGAAATTTTGCAAACTAATGAAAACAAAACGTAACCAGCAAAATTATTACGTCATTTAAGGTGTTTGTATAGGTCAAGATTTTTGTACAACTGAAGAAATTGAAAAGTCAACTGATTCAGTTATTTCAAATTTTATTGGTTTTTTTCTAGTAATGGTAACATAATCGAATGATATCATCGAATTACGATAGGAATGATTATAGTACAACTAGAATGAACAATTACATCGATCTGTCAGTTATATTAAAACCGCAACGTGTTACATAACAATATTTGAATGCATTATTTAATAACCAAATATTATAATAATAAAAATAGTTTAAATTTTTGTTATGTTAAATAAATTAATATTTTAATTATTTATTAGATAAAATAAAAACTGTATGTAATTGGTACAGAAAAACAAACTTACTAAAATTACAATAACTAACTAAATATATACTTTTATTTTTACTGTTCTATAAGAACGGAAAACCCAAAAAAAACATTATTTTGCCGCTACGAAAACGGGAACTAAACCGATATATATATATATATATATATATATATATATATATATTTAATTGAACCGAAACGAATAATATAACATTCCGAAGCCCTGATATACAGCAAATAAAAATTGAATTTTTATAAACAAAATTATTTTCCACATAAATTTCATATTATATAAATTTTTTATTATTCTACCATCTTACTGAAAACAAATATTTATTTTAGACATTAGTAAATATGTATGATATCAGTTAAGTGTATTTAAAGTTTAAGCCCATCCTCTAACAAATATTTAAATGAAATATTTTAATATTAGTACTTGAATATTTATTTACAAAATAGATACTCATCGCCTGACCCCACTTGAAAAATCAGATAGAGTTCCTTGTTACAAAACTATTTATATGATAAAACGGTTTGTTTGAAAAATATAATATTAATAAAATAAATAACATAAATAATATTATTCTTATATAAGTACGTGTGCACAGTAATATTAAGTAGTATAAGAGTTTTAATGCTGGGTGTGATTTTTTTTTTAATAAATTGTATATTTAGTAACAGCATCGTTTTATATTTATTAGTTTAATATATAATAGTTAAATAACATAGTTTTTTTGCATTTGGAAGTATTACTGTATTTTCAATATTACATATTTGAATTTAAAATTTTGTGGTATGTTAATAGTAAATTTCTATTTAATTATTTATAGACAGTTATATTTTATATCGAAAATTGTTGACTCATATATATATATATATATATATATATATATATATATATATATATATATATATATATATGTTTCGATAATTTGCGATATACTTTTTTTTCGAGTTAAATTCGGAGAAATACTTACAATACTTTTTGATAGACAATAAAAAGTTCTATAATTTGGTTTTAGTTTTAATTTGCTAGCATGTGCCGTTTGGGCGCTAGAATTTTTTTTGATTTTTTGGTTTTTATTTTTTTACTCAAAAACTATGAGGTCTAGGAAAATAAGCATGATATGGAAAAATGTGAGATACCATTAATTAAAAATCTATAAATTTTATAATCTATTTACTTGTATTTTGTTACTTAGTAACTTATTATATGTTCCGTTTATTTACTGTAATATCATTTTTATCACTTTCCTGATAAAGCCGTACGTTGAGTACGTCGACTATAAATAAATATTAATCCAGAACTACAACATAAAACCGTTTTGTTTTAATATAATGAATTCTGAAATTTTTTTTACTATATCATTTAGATACTAATTAAACTTCGACAAAAAAAATATTTTTTTTTTAAGATACTTTTAATATTTTATTAAGAGATATATTTGAAGCAAAACAATTTTAATTAGTTAATTAAATTCTTCTTGTAACAAAATAAATAGCTACGATTAAAAACTATTATTCTACATATATAAATATGCATTTTATTAGCAATAAGCCAGCGATCTTTCGCTTTATAAAAGAAAAAAAATCTAGCCAATGAACGGCAAACAAGCTGCTAATTAAGTTTAGCCCAGTTATTTTTAATTAACATTAACCAATGAGTTGAAGTTGCTGTTATCAAGATCAGGTTTAAAAATCAACCTATGGCACACTTTTCCTCTATATAATCATTATCATCTAACTACTAGTTGTATTAAAGTTACGTCCACTTCATTAATATCTTAACTCTACCATAACTTTACTGAAACTGAGAGAAAAAACAGAAAAAAATTTAGTTTGACTATCTTATAATTATACAAGCGGCAATCACATTCACTATACAGTTTTCTTGAAAAGTATCTGGACTGATTTCTTTACAAACCGTAATGATTGTTAACATAGTAAAATGTTCTGTTTAAAATTTATTTATAATCGATGATTCGACGAAACTGAAAGCTTGTTTTCATCAGGTAAAAACTAATACAAATGACATTTACAGTCAATAATAGAACATAGAAACAAGTTACAAGCTAACAAATAAGTAACTAGATAATTTTACAAATTTTTAATTACTGGAAGCCAAATTTTATTTGGCTGTTTTTATTGTCTACACCTACACAGTTACTGACGTTATAATTTCTAACACATTTTTAATAACTCGCTTTCTTGTATGTCTGTTTGTTTGTTTATAACGTAAATGTTTGTTAAGCATTATTGTGCATCGAACTTTGAGCTAGTGTCAGCAATTTCAACATATATTGAAATAACGTTCAAAGTTTGATTGCACAGTGAACTAGTTATTTATGCTTACGTTGCCTCCCCGCAGAGTCCAGTTCGATGGCCAAAATGTAACTTAAAAGGGGGTTAGCTTCAAGACTGAGGCAGTTACGGTCAACGGAGTGTTACGGTCAGAGTGACGGTCAGAGTCGTGTTACGATTCACGGTAAGAATGACTCCGTTTAAGTTACATTTTGGATTCATATTTTGTCGTTAAATTTATAAGTAATTATATTGTAATTGTTCCTATTATATTTGTTTATTAAAGTTTATATATTTCCTTATATTGTTCTATCGTAATTATTCAATAACCAAGATCCAAGTGCAACTTTATCTAACCAGATAAAGGATATACTCAGAAGTATAATTTGTCATCTTAAGTTGCACAAAGATAGCAAATTGTTACAATGGTGTCAGAAGTGCGATCGATTGACGAGCAATCAGTTTCAGTAGTCTGAGTATTTATAGTTTGGTTTTAATTACGATAATCAAAATTAGAAAAAATTTTAGTCGGTGCGCGAAAGTAAATATATGAAATATGAATCAAAAATTAGTAAGTTAGTTTTGACCGTAATTCCGTGGTATATAAGTAAGCGTTACCACGTACATCAGTTAGTGTTAAAATGTTTGAGTTTTGTGACGAAAGTAATACAGAAGACTTCGCCAGTCAGTTAGAAAAGGGTGTAGAATGGTCGGATGTAGAAATTAGGCTAATTTGTTCTACAAGATTTTGTGGGCTAGTAAAAGAAGCCTATTTAGAATTACCAGAGGCATGGCGACCAAGTTCAGTAGGAACGGTATGCCACTGGTTGCGTTTTTGGTTCGGGACCCGAGTTGGTCTTCCCGAAATTAGTGTTAATATTAGTAAGGAAGAGATTTCTGAGATGCCAGGCCACATCGAAGAAGAAGGATCTCTTCAGGTCAGTACCGTCGACGGCAGCAGTATAGTAACTGGTGAAAGATCCAGGCAATACAACGTCGACGAAGTAAGTTTTGTGTTCAGTGTTAGTAAGGAAGAGTCTCTTGAGATGCCAGGCCACATCGAAGAAGAAGAGTCTCTTCAAATTAGTAGCGTCGATGACAGCAGTATAGTCGCTGGTGCAAGATCCAGGCAATACACCGTCAGCACGGGCATCGACAAATTAAGTGTTAAAAATAAATGTAGTAAAGTGTCAAAGAGAAATTGTGTAGACAAAAAACGAAAAGATAATCTAAAAAGGGTGATAAGTGAAGTTAAAACAAAAGAAAGAAAGAAAAAGAAAAAAATATTACCAGTCCAGAGGCGAAGAAAAGCGTTATTTAAACAGAAGAATTTTGACGGGAAAGAAACAGTATGGTGTGTGAAGAAACCAAGACCAAAAGATAATCGAAAAAGGGTGATAAGTAGAGTTAAAACAAAAGAAAAAAAGAAAAGGAAAATAATATTACCAGTGAAGAGGCAAAGAAAAGCGCTATTTAAGCAGAAGAATTTTGACGGGAAAGAAACAGTATGGTGTGTGAAAAAACCAAGAAGAAAAGTTAAGCGGGAAAAGTTAATTGGTGGGCTTCAAGTGAACACTAAACCAAACAACAGGAAATTATTGTTCGGTGTGACAATAATTTCAAACGTATCAAATAAAAATAAAATCTATCGGCATCAGCGAACAAAATGGCTGCGTCATCCACATGCCCGACGTCGGAGAAGATAACTTTTTGATTTGGTTCGATATGGACAATTGTGCGTGAATGTGAACTAGTGTGTAGAAAAACAAATGATAAGTAGTGTAGTGTAATATAGAACAATAAAGTGTTAGTGCGTTAGTTACTGTTTAGTTAGCTTAATTACTGTTTAGTTTAGTTCTGGTTTAGTTATTGTAAGTTTACGTGCTGAAGTAGTTTGATCAGAAAGAGTCATCAGTAAATATTTTATTATTGTTGGAAATAAAAAAAATAAAATTGTTTCTATCAGTAATGCAGAAATATGTTTAAAATAGTTTAACTTGTATTTGCAAATTCTTTAAAAATAATAATGTAGGTCAGTATGTAAATTTTTGCAATCTTGCAGTTGTTAGTTAATAGTAAAATTATCAATGTCACTGCACAACAATAAAAATGATAAAAAATTTTTGATGATTCAGCTCGATATGTAGGTTAAATTATATATTTATGTTTGTGTAATTTTTTTAGTTTTTATTTAATTTATTATGTTAGCTTATAAGTTAATATTTGGCAGAACAGTTTAATTATGATTTTTTTTAATATGAATTTTTAAAAGTTCTTTGAATTTTTTTCAAATGGTTTTGCTCATTAAGTTTCATATTTTTTTAAGATAGGTAATACATTCTGTTCTGCTTAGTAAGCAATATGTTTAAGTAATATATGTTATGTTAGTATAGTTTTAAAAAAAATAACATCGAATTGGATTATTTTTTTTTGTGAGACTTAATTAGAGAATTAAGTCTTATAAAGGGGAAGGTAATGTAACAAACGTAAATGTTTGTTAAGCATTATTGTGCATCGAACTTTGAGCTAGTGTCAGCAATTTCAACATATATTGAAATAACGTTCAAAGTTTGATTGCACAGTGAACTAGTTATTTATGCTTACGTTGCCTCCCCGCAGAGTCCAGTTCGATGGCCAAAATGTAACTTAAAAGGGGGTTAGCTTCAAGACTGAGGCAGTTACGGTCAACGGAGTGTTACGGTCAGAGTGACGGTCAGAGTCGTGTTACGATTCACGGTAAGAATGACTCCGTTTAAGTTACATTTTGGATTCATATTTTGTCGTTAAATTTATAAGTAATTATATTGTAATTGTTCCTATTATATTTGTTTATTAAAGTTTATATATTTCCTTATATTGTTCTATCGTAATTATTCAATAACCAAGATCCAAGTGCAACTTTATCTAACCAGATAAAGGATATACTCAGAAGTATAATTTGTCATCTTAAGTTGCACAAAGATAGCAAATTGTTACAGTTTGGTCGGTACATTTTATATATGTATATATATATATATATATATATATATATATATATATATATATATGAATATGCAATGTATCTCACAAACCAGAGTATTCAGCTATATACAATGTGTCCAAAAAATTTATGAACAAAGTAGCTAAATTATTATTTTACAATTACTTACCGCGTGTATATATAATATATATATATATATATATATATATATATATATATATATATGTATATGTTTTATATATATATATATATATATACATATATATATATATATATATACATATATATATATATATACATATATATATATATATATATATATATATATATATATATATATCATAAAAATATGAAAAATTATAAAAAATTATTTAGCCATCGAAAAATATTCCAAATAAAAGTTATTAGTTATAAATTATAATTTACATATATATTTATAAAATATATATTTGTTAAAATTTAAATAATACTTAACTATTCCAGTAGCTTTTAATGTGTATCTAACATACATAAAAATTTTATAACTAGACTTGTGCTATGTTTACGTATTAAAGTTTTTTCATATTGGCCAGGTGTTCAAGATTTTCCACATCTGTAAGTTCAGATTGTATATTTATATATACAGGAAGGTTAAGAAATAGACGCTAATATTACGAATTAGAATTCTATAATTTTTCAATAGTTATGTGAGAGTGTGTGTGTGTGTGTGTGTATGTGTGTGTGTATATATGTGTGTGTGTATATATGTGTGTGTGTGTGTATCAACTGAACTAGATATCAATTTTTGATATATTATACTTGTTTTATGCATAT
The DNA here is from genome assembly GCA_963966155.1 of Clivina fossor. NCBI lineage: Eukaryota > Metazoa > Arthropoda > Insecta > Coleoptera > Carabidae > Clivina > Clivina fossor. The sequence continues at coordinate 14,234,015 of OZ014553.1, read as the reverse complement.
ATCATTTTTAAACTCATTTTATTATTGTTTACTTGGTTTAAAATGCTTACGAAATTATGAGAAATAGCTAAGAAAGTTTGAAATTATTTACAGAACAGAAATATATGACTTATTTATGAGACTCTGTTTAATTGTTTGTTGCAATATAATTATTAATTATTAAAATAAAAAAAAATTAGTAGTAGAAGTAAAATATTTGTTTAAATTTCCATTTGCAAAAAAGTACTACTTTATGCATTTGTTGCTTAAATTAAAATGTTTTATTGAAAATATTTTTCTGTAATTTTAAAAATAATCTACAGAAAAATGAATGAAAATTGACATGGTCGTAAATTGGTTCCACGATTTTTTCCAACTCTGCAAAGATCGTCAAAGTTAGACATTTTTTGGTCTAAAAATGTGTTTTTGTTAGAGGTGGGTTGAAGTGTACATCAATTTTGCTTACACCACTTTAGGGTAGAGGCTCAACTGTTTTTTTTTTTCTGAAATAATTATTCAATTTTGTTGAAAAGTCGTCGAGTTATAAGCTAAAAACCACCAAATGCTCATTCAATTTCAAACGTGCATAACTTTGTGCCAAATCATCTCACGTCTTTTACAGGGAATTGAATAAACTTTCTTACTCTGATAGTGAATTGAAACAACAAATTTGGGCATTTTTTCTCCTAAAAGCTTTTTCCTTTTGATGGTTAAGGGGATGGTGAAAGGGGTTAATCCTAAGATCGCATACATCTTCTTAAAGTGGACACTTGAAATTTCACCCATAAAGACTCGTTCAAATTAGTTGAAAATACGCAAAGTCATGACATGACGGTTTAAATATTGGAAAAATTTCACCCAATTTTAAATGTTTTCTTTCTTTTTTGGCGCCAGTGTATGTTATAAATTTTAGTTAATTATTATATTAAATAATGAACCCAGAAAGATATTAGTCTTATACTAGTTTATAGAATATATGTGAATGATTTTGATGGTATACATTTGCGTACACGTCCGATGAGTAGATGGATTGATATGATTGAGTGTTGTGTGAGCGAATGTCTCCAAGTAGTAGGAATAAAAGAGTATGGTATGAGATAGATTAGATGAATGTGGATAAAGCTAGAGTTGCTTGTTTAATATGATCACAATACCTCGCTTAACATGAATGATATGACGGTCGGTAAAATAAAAATAATATAAACTATCTTGTTGTTATAAATTTTGTCAAATTTAATTGACTTTTTATCTCTACGGTTCTCGAGGTACTGATGCTAAGTCAGTTATTTTAGAAACCTTGCACACCAGTATTTAAATCACCCAGTAATATAAATGTCTATATATATAAGTGAAAATATAAAAAAAAAAGAAAAACATATCATTTTGTCAAAGTCAAGTATAAAGTATGACAACTTATTTAACGTAATAAATATTGTAACCTATCATTAAAGAAAAATAGTTAGAGTATTGAAATAAAATATATAATATCTCTGTGTAAGGCAAAATAAAATGATATGCCTTACCATATTTATGACTAAAAAGAAAAAAAAAATTACATAATGTAATCATAATTATAATAAGAGTAACAAAATTTTCAATGCAAAACATTTATCAATGTCAAAGCGGAAATTGGCTGATGTCTTCATATTCATTTTCTGTTATTGCGTCTTCTTTAAAACTGGATTTATGTATGCATTTCACTATAACAATCTTCTTAAGATAAATATGTATATATTAAATCAAATATTCATTAATTTATTTCCTTAAAATATAGATAACCAATATGCAATTTAACTTTTATGATTTATTTGTTAACTGTTAAATACATTGGTGGATTTAATATAGAAGAAATAGAATAGCAGAACACAAGTAATTAAAAATTGATTATTGAATATGTAAATATACGTAAATTTATTTTAAATTTTTTGTATCAAAGTAATATAATGTTAGTATTAGGTGTTTTTTATTTACTATGAAATTGATTAAATTGTAGGCGGCATAATTTTTTAATTATACTTGATTATAAATACTTGTATTAGGTTTTTTAATATAGTGGTATTAGTAGGAAAATAAGAAGAGGACACTGTAATAACCAGTAATAGAAATTCACAAGTATTATTTGATATACATACATACATGCAAAATTACGCCATGTACCCAAAAGGGTCTGGCACAAACTCTTTCCATTATCTCAAAACCAGTTTTCTTCAAACATTTCTATATAGACAAACAAATTAGCTTTATTCATATTCATAATTCGTCTCATATATGCTCTTCTATTCCTATTATTTAGAAATTTTGCCACTCTCTCAATTATACCACTCCAACTATTCCTCGGACATTCACAAAAACACAAACGTTTATTAGACATTTGCTCAAGATGACCGAACCATCTTAACTGATTAACTCCAACTTTTGCTACAACATTTTTTCAATTTCACACTCATCATACAGTAATCTATTTCGTAACAGATTCATTCTAGTTACACCACATACTCACCACGTAAAAATCTCATTTCCACAGCAGTCATTTATAAATAGTAATAAAAAATAGAATTATTAAAAGTTATTTTAAATATTTGTGACATTATATTTTTTTGTGAAATTAAGTTTTCTAACCAAAAAAATAATTAATTAACTATTATATAAACTTATTATAATATATCTTACATCAAAATATTTTTTTTAGGTAATTCGTAAAAACTTAATTTTATATTATTTTTGAAACATATAACATCAATATTTTCCTGCGATAAAACTAAAAATATCACAAATATTTATATATCCATTTAATCGCAGTGAACTAATATACAATTGACTTAATAAATTTAGAAAATTATATTGGCCTCGCCCGGACTCTAACCCGAGATCTTCAGGTTTATTTTATATTAGTTCACTAAGACTGAGTGGATATTGAAATATTTGCGAAATTTCTAGTATATTATTATCTACTATATAAACGTACATTCTGTATATATAAGTTTTAATACAGCGTTTTTTTTTTCAGAATTAATCATATTATTAAAATTGCAATCAGAATATGAAATTACAAAAGCTCATAATTCTGAAAAATTTAATTTAAATTGTCGCATACACTAACAAATAATTAATTTTAATTATATCTTTATAATTCTCTTCATATACAAGTACATCACAGACATTATATATATATATATATATATATATATATATATACGTGCATATACTTCAACTAAGTAAATTAAGTAAATTTTTTTTTAATACGATAAAACAGAAGAATATGTATATAAAATTCTAGAAATTATACTTAAAAACATAAATAAACCTTGTTTTTTAAACAATTATCTGTGTACGTATACAGTGAAATTTTTACACAGTTTTTCATAATAACAAAACGCACACAGTAATATAATATTCTCACAGAATGAATGTAAATAAATATTAAATAAGTAGTTAGCTATGTTAACGTAACCCCGTCATGTTTTATCACATGTAATATATATCATATATAATATAATATATATGTCATTTTAGTCACTTAGTTAAAGTTGAGAATAATTATTATGTGAGATGCTGTGTGCACCTGAAGGCAGACATATCCCGTGAGCTGAACTTTGACCTTGACTAAAGTGACCAACACATTATCCGGCCTTGAGCTACGCTTGAAAAAGACGAGAATTCACTTAGAAGATTCTGCGTCATGTCGTATAGAATATTTCTTTTTAAGCACATTGTATATTGTTGTCTTATACACATCGTATATAATTGCTTTGTAGACTCCGTAAAGTAATACGTAAAAATACGTTACATGTACATAAAATGCCTGAAAATAGCTCATAAAAAAAAATAAATAAGTGACTTTGAAAAAGATAAACTTTTTTGTCCGCCGAAATATTGAAGTTTGTCTTTTGAAAAATGTCAAGATCAAATAAAAATGATGAAAATATGTAAATAACAAATAAATACTAACTATTTGTAAGTTAAATTATCCATATTATAGATACGTATGTCAGGTTTAATATTATAAATTCTATAATATTAAACCTGACCAGTGGCGTAGTCAGAAACTTGTCGTGGGGGGGGGGGTAGCTGGTTACTAAAGAAATGATATAACATTAATCAATAAAGATAATACTATAATTTGTATAAAAAATAAAGAGCAATAAAAATGAAATTAAAATAACATATTTCATATTTCACATACGTATGTTTTTGGTCGTTCAGGTTCTTAGGGGGGTTTTAACCTCCCTAACCCCCTCCCCCTGGCTACGCCACTGAACCTGACATACGTACATACATAGAAAAACATTCCATGTACCCAAACTAGTGAGGCACAATTTTTTTTCATAAACCCGAAATTAATTTTCTTCAAACATTCCTATCCAGATAAGCAACTCCAGCTTCATCTACATATATAATACCTCTCATACATGCTTTTTATTCTTTCTATTTAGAAACTTTTGTTCACGCAATACATTCTCAGTCATATTACTCTATCTACTCATCGGACATCCATGCAAACGTATACCTTAAAAATCATTCATATAAATTCTTTTAACCAAACGTTCATTAGAGATTCGCTCAAGATGACCGAACCATCTCAACTAACTACAACGACAACATTTTGCTACAAATATATATATATTAATAAGCAAAACTGTTTTTGCATTTTTGCAATAAGTAAATTAAATTCGTAAAAAAACCAAGAAGGAAAAAAACCCTTATTTTCGCTTGAGTAAATTCATAATATTGTCACGTCTATGTAATAGACAGTGACTAACAATATTATATAAAATATAAACAAAGGCTATCGCGTGGGCTATCACAATTCTAAACCTCAATTACGGATGTGCTTATAACAATAACGTAATCAATAAAATTGATATTATCAATTAGTCATGTTAATTTTAAAGAAAAAGTTAATTTAAAAAAAGTAAACTTATTCTATTTTGAGTGTGACATATTTTCCCATATAAGTAGGACTCGTGCCTTTTCGAATTAAGTTCTAACGACAATGTATAAATCTGATGACAATGTATCTTTACGTCACTATTATTATCAAATTCTCTTAACACGCATTTCCAGATTTGGAGGGTTTAGAATTGTGTGTCGTGTACAAAGGAAGCGCTGACCAGAGTTATAATTATAAAAACGATTTGCAGTTGTCAGAGCGTAACTATTTTGTTCTGTATCGTCTTGGCCTAAGGACCAAGATCTGTGCAAACTTATTTGTGTTTTGTTGTGAAAGTGCAAGTACCGCTATTCGTTCTACGATGGATTGTCCTACCGTTCGTTTGTTATAAGTTTACTTCATTAATATTATTATTGTTTAATTAAGACTATGTTACTTGTATGTAAATAATTGTCATGCTTAGATTGTTAAGTATTAGCTTGCGTAAAACTTGTGTATTATATTAACATGTAAAAAGACATCATGATGAACCGATGGCAGGACATTTAGGATTAACCAAATCATATAAGCGAATATGTGAGCGCTACTACTGGGATTCAATCAAGAAAGATGTAGAAAAGTATGTTAGAGGTTGCGCTGACTGTCAAGAAAGAAGAGGTTCACATAATACCAAACCAGCTGGATATTTACATCCTTTACCGGTTGGGCAGCCATTCAATAGGGTAGGCATCGATTTATTAGGACCATTCAGACAAAGCAAACACACAATGGACCGAGAGTAAGGCTTTACTGAGCGGCAAGACGGAACCCGTGGCTCGATTTATACTAGAAAATATTATTAGTCAATGGTATTACTCAGTGATAGAGGAAAAGTCTTTCAGTCACAAGTAGTAACCGAATTGTTAAGAATAATAGGAACAGCAAATTGATTCACTACAGCCTATCATCCACAGACTAATGGTTTAACAGAACGACTAAATAAAAAATAAAACACTAGCAAACATGCTCAAACATATACGTGATTACAGCGCAAACGGACTGGGACCAATATATTTGCCGCATGTGACGTTCACATATAATACAGCAGTACAAGAAACAACAAGTTACACGCCATTCGAACTAGTATACGGAAGAAAGGCTATTCTTTCCACCGAGGCGCAGCTAAGAGAACCAGTAGAGACAGAAATAGCATTAAAAACGCAAGAACAAATACAGCAGATCAGGGATGCGGCGAGGATAAAAATACATAGTCAACAGCACAAAGGTAAAAAACGATATGACGGAAAGCATCGTTACGTCGAATATAAGTTAGGTCAGAAAGTAATCGTTTATAATCCAGAGCGACATGTGGGTAAAAGCGACAAACTATTACTAAAATGGTTTCGCCGATATGAGATCATAGAGAAAAAATCAGATGTTACATTATATTATTCAAAAGGGAACTGTGAAGAAGCCAAAATTAGAAGCAGTACATGTAAACAGAATGAAGCCATACTGGGAATCTTGACAACCGGCCAATAGCGACGCAGACGGCGTGATGCCGTGCGTAGATGAGAGTTAAAAATAAGTAAACAAACCGCAGGGGCGAATTAGCCCAAAATGCATTAAATTTTATTTTATAAATTTAAGTTAATTTTAACAAAAAGAGAAAAAATCAGTTATTAAAATAAATTATGTATTATTCTAGTCAATGCCTGGAGGATCTCCTAGAGGCCTATCATGCGTACCGGCAGCATATAGAAGCCGAACGCGCCGTTCTGCGAAAAGGAGGAGGCGAGAAACGAGCCGAGGCAGAGGTTTCTGCAGTCGAATCCCTACCATCATTACCACCGACCGAACATTCTAATGATAGGTATCAAAAACTGCCATTAGGAAAATCGGCAAAGTTAACAAAAAATTAGAACAAGGGGAGACTGCGGCAGAAAAAAAAGCGAAACTGAATGAAGAAAGAAGACTACGAATGGAGAATGAGCAAGCGGTGCTACGACGAAGATGGGAAGAGCAAGAACAACTGAGAGAAGCCGTTGCGGCCAGAACCAGAAAGGCTGCTGCAGCTCAACAAGGAGCCATACCTCGGATAGCAAGCACAGCGCGCCGACGAAACTGGAGGCCACCTAGGCAGGGTTTAAGAATCGGTCGGGTCAACTTAAACGACTGGACGTAAATAAAAAACTACCTCTTATTAAAACAAGTTAAAATATATATATATATCCTATATATATATATATATATATATATATATATATAGGTTAGGCTAAAAATAAAAATGTAGTAAGTAATGTACTGGCCCAACGGAAACTAATAATACATTTTTTTTTTAATTTTAAAAATAAATCAATAAGTGTTGTTAAAATAGTATTAATATTAGTTTTAAAATAAATATGAGTAATAATACTGTGTCCTGGAACAGAGAATGGCAAGGACACCTCACGGGGATCGGCAAGTAATCGGTATACGCTCGTATCTAGGACTAATACCAATGAAAAAAGCAGTCAATTTAGCAGCCCAGTTGTTGTCGTTCCTTCTCTGTAATGTAGTAGAACCAATCTTATTCGAGGTCGAATCAGTGGTCAAACTATTAAGGGGAGATAGTAATTTTAAAAGTTGAAAAAACCAAACAATTTTTTTGCAAATTTTCAATCCTCAAAAAATGAAAAACATTGTTGTGAAGCCAAATTCTTCAAATCGTACTGGTTTAAAAGTTATGCGGCCTTTAGTGGTACACGTTTATAGGCTTGTTTGTAGTCTATTCTCTATTAAAACCTTAAACTTGATTTTCTCGAAACTATGTCTTCAAGCACGGTACCACGTATAACTCGAAATTGTTTCAACCGATTTGATTCAATTTTTTCTGTCTTACAGGATATACAATTTTGTAGTACCTCACGAATGCTTTTTATAATTTTCTAATTGTACGTATTTTTTTGAGCAATTTACATTTGAAAATTTTTGCCTTAAATTGGCGTCATAAAATTTAGAAGGTCCCATTTCGTTTAGAATTGGCAAATCGAGAAAGCCATCCGTAAGGGACTAAAAAATTTATAAACTTCAAGGACCTATTTATGTTTTTGGTTTTATGTGAACAGATTTTGAGTATCGCGTGGTACCGCAAAAGCGCTGCATAATTTACACCCCTTTACTATATATGCCGCCGGAAGGGGTATTTTGATCATATGACAAATAAAAAATTTGTTTAATATGTCAAACTATGCTCTTTCATTTAACATATGTTTCTTTGTCCTTACAAATTTTGAATACAAAAAAAATCTAAAAAAGCGCTAAAATTGTGTGAAAATTTTGTGTTAAAAGTACTATCTTAACAGTGCGTATGAGCAATCTCTCATCGGAGATGAAGCTTAAAATAGCCGAGGCCTGTGGAATCACTCCTAAGTTGAATATGGCTCTGGGATTGTTTTAACTACTGTTCGGATTAAATCCGCAACTAGTTAATCAACATCAAGAAGTGGATTTGCAGACATTTTGTTCTGTATCATCTTGGCCTACGGACCAAGATCTGTGCAAACTTATTTGTGTTCTGTTGTAAAAGTGCAAGTACTGCTATTCGTTTTACGATGGATTATCGTTTGTTGTAAGTTTACTTCATTAATATTATTATTGTTTAGTTAAGACTATGTTAATTGTATTTAAATAATTATCATGCTTAGATTGTTAAGTATTAGCTTGCGTAAAACTTGTGTATTATTTTATTAACATGTAAAAAAGCATCGTATCTACTTTTAGTATTATTTTTCATTGAAATAATAAATGCAGTTATAACAGTTACCAATTGGTTATTATTTATCATTCTCACTACAGAAAAGCGAACTCAACCGTGTCTGTGAATTCTAGACAAACGATTTACCCTCTTTTATTATTGTTATATTTCAATGTTTAAAGTCAGTTCACGCGTAAACGTGATAATATTACATAATTTTGTTCAAATGAAAATCTAATTACATTTAAAAATCGTGCTCTATTATTTTTAGTACTATTAATCTGTAATTATATTTATTGTTTTTCTTTTTCAATTATATATTATTAAATACATGATCTTGACTTCGGAAAAGAAACATTATATTACACGTTATAAATTTTATTTTATTCGCTCTTAAATTGAACTTAATTTAAATAACATTCAAATAGAAATTATTGACTTATATGAACAGTGTTTCCAATATATATATTTACGTAATTTTTAATTATCTGCAAACTATATAATAATCCTAAATTTTCTGAGTTTGGAAACACTGTTCATATAAGTCAATAATTTCTATATATAATTTCTATATATTCTATATATATATATATATATATATATATATATATATATATATATATATATTAGGGTGGTCCATATTTTGGCCGCTAAAATTACTGAAAATAAATTTTAAAATTATATCTGCACTTCCCAAATCTTTTAGATGATATTAACCCGTGTTTAATGAAGGCTCAAAATATGCATTTAGCTCAAATGGGAAAATCGCCTTTTTAGACATTTTGGTATATAACTTTTATTGTATTCATTTTAAAAATATTTCAAAATAACCACGAAAATATTTTGAAATATGCTTCTTAGCAGATCAAAATTCATCAATTTGAAATATTTGATTTCTGACTCAGAAAAATAGCTAAAATGATGAGATTTGATTTTAATCACATTGAAGACTGTGATAAAGTGCATTTTTAAATTTTAACTGTCTTAAAATGCACCACCTTATTACAGCATTCAGTGTGACTAAAATAAATTGATATTATATCAAAATTTGTTAGTGTATGTCGTTTTGTTACAGGCGAACAGTAATAAAAGTTGAATGAAATACATAAAAACATATAATTCCGATATTACCCATTTTAGTTTTTTTTTTTGGAGTCAAAAATCATATTTTTCAAATTGACACCACTCCGTTAATAATCATCGAAATGGCATGAATTTTAGTCTACTAAAAAGCATATTTCATAAGATTTTTGCTGATTATTTTGAAATATTTTTAAAGTGAGTACAATAAAAGTTATACACCAAAATGTCTAAAAAGGTGATTTTTTTTTTATTTATTTGGACAAACAAATTTTTGACTTTACCAAAATAAGGATCACCCTTATATAAGTATGTATGTATGTATGTATATATATATATATATATATATATATATATATATATATATATATATTTTTATTTGATTTATTTATTTCAGGTAAGCAGTCTTTTTTGACAGGACAAGGCAATTAATTTCTCATAATCCTCTTTAATAGTTGTTGTTCGTACTTTTTTATTGCTTCATTCGATATTTCGAGTCGGGTTTGACTCTTCCTCAGGAATTTCGCACTAGGAATGAATATATTTTGTTACATTATTTTTAGATATTACAGTTATAGATACAAATTAAATTAATACAACTTACATGTATACATAAATAAATTTTTTGTTACATTTACAACTTTAAACTTCTTTCGATTAACCATATACTATATAAATGATACTTATATTTTTTTATTTGACTCGTGTGTTCGTTATTTTTACTAATTAAAAACTATGTGTTGTCATATATTTAAAATACAAAAAACAAAAACAATAAGACAGATTAAAACTATTATGCCTGTTATCATCTGGTTATAACAGATTCGTCAATATTTATTTATTTATTTCACACTGATTTTTAATTGTTTTGTAATTAATTTTGCTAAAAAAATTATTTTATTATACGTTTGTGTTATTTTTTTCTTTGTCTTTGTTGTCTGTCAATTTTTTTATGAGGTTAAGTTATATTATTCGTGTTATTTTTAGTTTTCTTAAGTTTTTTTGTTATTAGGAAATTTGTTCTGTTATGTTTAATTATATTCTTATTGCACTTATTTCTTCTTTCTCTTATTATTCAATTACTAATATATTTAAAAATTGCCGCGATGAATTATTATATGTTGTTTTGTTTAAGTAGAAACGCATATATGTTTGTTAATTTCTTTGTGTCTGTTTTTTCGTTCAGTGTAATTGCACTATTTTTTGTAATGAAACACATTTCAAGGAACAATCTTTTATAATAGTTATTTTCTATAGTCAGTATTTCAGGATCTTCATAATTGACAGTATGTTTTGTTTTTCGTACATGTACTGCCAATGCACAAGTTTTATTCAATTTAGTTTCATCACTTTTGTGTTGATATATTCTGTTTGCTAGTTTTTGTGATGTTTGTCCTACGTAAATTTTTCCACAACTACACTTTAGTTTATATATTGTATTAATTTGTTGTTTCTTTTCTGGTTTGTTTTTTAAACGGGTAAATAGATTGTTTACTTTTTTTATATTTTTTTTAGCTATGTATAAGTTAGGTGTCGTTTTTTTGAAAACTTTGATTAATTTAGAAGTTAGATTATTTATGTTAGAAAAACTTGTATACCTTTTTTCTTCCTGATTATCTGCATTTGTTGTTTGTTGTGATGTCGTCTGTTGTGATATTCGGTCTCTTGTGTTTGATTGGTAGATTAATTTATTTGCTAATGTTCTGGGATATGTATGCATAAATAATGGATATCCCAGAACATTAGCAAATAAATTAATCTACCAATCAAACACAAGAGACCGAATATCACAACAGACGACATCACAACAAACAACAAATGCAGATAATCAGGAAGAAAAAAGGTATACAAGTTTTTCTAACATAAATAATCTAACTTCTAAATTAATCAAAGTTTTCAAAAAAACGACACCTAACTTATACATAGCTAAAAAAAATATAAAAAAAGTAAACAATCTATTTACCCGTTTAAAAAACAAACCAGAAAAGAAACAACAAATTAATACAATATATAAACTAAAGTGTAGTTGTGGAAAAATTTACGTAGGACAAACATCACAAAAACTAGCAAACAGAATATATCAACACAAAAGTGATGAAACTAAATTGAATAAAACTTGTGCATTGGCAGTACATGTACGAAAAACAAAACATACTGTCAATTATGAAGATCCTAAAATACTGACTATAGAAAATAACTATTATAAAAGATTGTTCCTTGAAATGTGTTTCATTACAAAAAATAGTGCAATTACACTGAACGAAAAAACAGACACAAAGAAATTAACAAACATATATGCGTTTCTACTTAAACAAAACAACATATAATAATTCATCGCGGCAATTTTTAAATATATTAGTAATTGAATAATAAGAGAAAGAAGAAATAAGTGCAATAAGAATATAATTAAACATAACAGAACAAATTTCCTAATAACAAAAAAACTTAAGAAAACTAAAAATAACACGAATAATATAACTTAACCTCATAAAAAAATTGACAGACAACAAAGACAAAGAAAAAAATAACACAAACGTATAATAAAATAATTTTTTTAGCAAAATTAATTACAAAACAATTAAAAATCAGTGTGAAATAAATAAATAAATATTGACGAATCTGTTATAACCAGATGATAACAGGCATAATAGTTTTAATCTGTCTTATTGTTTTTGTTTTTTGTATTTTAAATATATGACAACACATAGTTTTTAATTAGTAAAAATAACGAACACACGAGTCAAATAAAAAAATATAAGTATCATTTATATAGTATATGGTTAATCGAAAGAAGTTTAAAGTTGTAAATGTAACAAAAAATTTATTTATGTATACATGTAAGTTGTATTAATTTAATTTGTATCTATAACTGTAATATCTAAAAATAATGTAACAAAATATATTCATTCCTAGTGCGAAATTCCTGAGGAAGAGTCAAACCCGACTCGAAATATCGAATGAAGCAATAAAAAAGTACGAACAACAACTATTAAAGAGGATTATGAGAAATTAATTGCCTTGTCCTGTCAAAAAAGACTGCTTACCTGAAATAAATAAATCAAATAAAAATATAATATAATTTCAGTCGAAAAAACAAACACAAATATAATATATATATATATATATATATATATATATATACATAAGAAATTTAGTTACAATATACAAAGAAATATTTTTTACGAAATCCAAGAACTTTTTTAGCTCACCAATGTTTGTAGGGGGGGGGGGGTCAAATTTATTTATTATTTATTTTTAATTCACTTTAAAATTAATATATCTACTCCATAGATTTAGAATTAATGTAGCAATACTGGAAAATAGTTAATATTTCAATAAAACAGAACAATAAAATTGTAAAAAATCTTTCAAAACTCATTATTATTAAAATAAAACTGCTTTAGGTTTCAGTTCTGTATTAATATTTATTAATAATCGATATTTCGAGGAACTCAACGTCCATCTACAGGGTAGACCCCCAGCTTACCCGATATTGATTTTTTGCAAATTCATCGACTTTAAATATATTTTTGACAGCTGGTATAGTGCTACTCACTTTGAAAGATTTAAATTTCTAACTGTAGTAAAATGTAGTGTGAAAAACTTAAAAAAACACATAGTAACTTTTATACATTTATTAATAAATTCAAATGAACCAAATGAAAATTTAGTATCTGTTACATAAAATAACTATGCAAAAAATAAATGAATGTAGCCGCTAAATGCTACAATTTACCGGGGAAAAATACTTTTTTTAACAAAAAAAAAACACGCAGAGAAAATAAAAACGTACGCGGGCGGAGCTGCGGGAAACTGCTAATTTATAATAATTTTTAAACAGTTTCATATATCAGAAAATATACCTAATAATTTTAATATAATTCTTCATCATATTTTACGAACATTTATGTTTTAAAAATTTTTACTTCATAGATACTTTTATAATTTATGTAGATATTTATATGTCTTTATATTATAAGGCAGTATTATGTAAGTAAATAGGTACTATTTGTGTATGTGGATTATTCCATTCATAGAATGCAAATATTAATCAACTATCGTTGACCCCCATTTTCGTTTCACGGACCCCCAATTTTTTTTTTTCGCTGACATGGACCCCTTGCAGGTCGTCGTCGACCCCTTGGGATCGATATAGACCACTTTGGGAATCACTGGTCTACATCATGAAAACTGATGTAAATGACATTTTCAGTAAATAATAGAATACAGAAACAAGTTACTAGGTATAGGTAGCAAATACGTAACTAGATCATTATAATCTAGTTACTATTATTGCATTAAAACTAAGCCAGAAAGATATTGTTTAAGTAACCATCTTTAGGCCACGGAAAATAATGAAAAATAACAATTTATTATTTATCCTACACAATTACAACCACATTTCAATGAATTTACATGAATCCATGACCTGCAAATCATGTAACAAAAAATCTTAATAGTAATAATATTGTAATAATTACGTATATTAGTATATGTCATATTATTATTAATCAAATATTAAGTAATTATAATAATAATTATGCTAGTACAACAAGAAATAATTGTGTGGAAATTATGATAATCGTTTGCTAGAAAATAATTTATATTTAATCTATTGATATTATCAGGAATTTTCAATGAAAATTATCATAATAACAAAATTGTGTATTTAAATTATTGTGTTATTATTAACAATAACAATTAATTGAATGAAATAAAATTTAATATTGTGTTATTGTCAATAATTTAGAATGTTGTAATATATATGTAGTTTATAGATATTAAATGGCTTTGTATACGCAAAATAATCGTTTTGATTATAATGCAATTTAGAAAATAATAAATATATAGTCAATGAAAATATTATATGGTACATTAATTAATCAGAATTCTAAAGAAATATGCACGTATAAATTGGTTCACTTATCTTTAATTATTATCTAACATAATAAATATAATAAGGTCCAGTATTTTGAATCTCAGTTAAATTTACATATACGGTAGTTGGTTAAATTAAATACTGAATTAATGACACATTTTCTGTATTTTGTGTACTGGTTACATTAACAAGTGATTAAATCTGTTTATTATAATAATAATTATTTTATTGTCCAACAATCGTACAACCAATTACAGGACAAGGCCTATATATATATATATAGGTATAACATATATACGTAACAACTTAACTTAGGAAAACTAAACATTGAGGATGATATTAAACTGTGATGGAAACGATGTACATTTGTCAAAATACATATATGTATTTTGACAAATGTACATCGTAATATTGCAGAATTTAGTCTGATGATGACCATACGGTCGAAACTGCAGTAACAAAAATTGTTAATAAAATTGTGATATTTACAAAGAAATTGATTGTTTTTATTTAAATTATTTATAATGTATCACAAAGTAAAGTATATCAAATTAAATAATAAATATAAATTTTTCCAGTCACTAAACCAAATATATATATATATATATATATATATATATATATATACAGAGTGGCCCAATGAAAACAGTAAATGCAAATTTTGGCCACTTAACATCATTTTTGCGAAAAACGCTCGAACACGTCAATTTTAGTATGAAGGGGGATATCTGAATCGATTAGTACTATTTTCCTAACATCAACCCTAAGAGGAGGAGGGATTGCACCCCAAAAATTTTAAATAGAAAGGGGTATCAAAAATGATACCGTTCTAAAGGCCTTTCAATTCGCTTTTTAATGGTCTTTTTATTTTTCAAATCCGATCATTAATTCCAGAGAAAAATCGCTTAAAACAAAATTTATTAAGTGCGTAAAAGTACAGACAGAAACTCAAATATCAGTTTATTAAGTGTTTGAAATGACTACCACTAACTTTCATACAATGATAAAGGTTTTGTACAGTGTAAAATTAGCGTACCAACCGTACTTTAAACTAATTCAATTTTTATCTACCTGTTTGGTATACTTCGCTTGACCTATAGTTGAAGTCTCCGATTGAATTACTTAACTTTCTTTAAACGATTTTTCTCTGGAATTAATGATTGGATTTGAAAAATAAAAAGACTGTTAAAAGCGAATTGAAAGGCCTTTATAACGGTGTCGTGTTTGACACCCCTTTCCATTTAAAATTTTTGGGGTGCAATCCATCCTCCTCTTAGGGTTAAAGTTAGGACAATAGTACTAATCGATTCAGATATCCCCCTTCATACTAAAATTGACGTGTTCGAGCGTTTTTCGCAAAAATGATGTTAAGTGGCCAAAATTTGCATTTACTGTTTTCATTGGGCCACTCTGTATATATATATATATATATATATATATATATATATATATATATGTATGTAATTTTTTTTCTGTAAATTTCCATAATTAATGAAGAAGACACTTTATACATAATTTTGTAGTAATTTTTACTATAAAAATATATGTAAATTAACAAAACTTTTCACAGTGTACTTATGAAAATAAAATTTTACACGTTCATATTTTGCATTTCTATTGGTTACGTTTCACAGCAACAGAGCGGCGCCAACGTATTGTTAACCTCTAATGTCAATTATCTTTAAAGAGCATAATTTATAAAAAAAAATCAGTAGAAAACAACACTAATTCAATAAGATATACAATCTTTAAAATTATCTCATAAAATATATTTTTCAAACACTTAATTTACCGTAACAAAGAAATATGTAATTTTAAACAAAATTACGGTTTACATTTCTACAAGCAAATTCGAAACTAGCCCTTTCATAGTATGAAACAGGTGAAAGTCGTTTTGGTTTTATTATTTTTATTCTGTGTGTGTGTGTGTGTGTGTGTGTGTGTGTGTGTGTGTGTGTGTGTGTGTGTGTATGTGTGTGGTTTAGCAGACTTTGCTTGCGGTTTTAACTGTGGTCTGTGTTTTTTGCCTTGCGGTTAATACAATAAATCTCTGTATAGAAACTTGATGAATAAAAGAACGTTTTGCTAAATTATTACCTTTGTTACCCCTTATATATAATTGCGGAAATATAATGGAATATATGTTTCACTCTAAAAAAAAAATGTAATTTTACCTACAAACCATGAGACACTATGATGCCTAGTATTTCAAGGTATAATTACTCAACTGCTTTAATTTTCTATAATTGTTTAAAAAATATATAATATCGGAACTATTACCAACTTTATTTAATACATACATACATACATACACAATCACGCCATATACCCAAAAGGGTGTGGCACAAACTCTTTTCATTATCCCGAAATCAGTCGCCTCCAAACACTCCTATCCAAACAAGCAACTTTCGCTTCATCCACATTCATAATTCCTCTCATACATGCTCTTCTATTCCTACTACTTGGAAACTTTCGCTCACGCAAAACACTCTCAATCATATCACTCCAACT
Organism: Clivina fossor; assembly: GCA_963966155.1. NCBI lineage: Eukaryota > Metazoa > Arthropoda > Insecta > Coleoptera > Carabidae > Clivina > Clivina fossor. Next base: position 14,216,960 of record OZ014553.1, on the reverse strand, counting down.
ACTCATTGGACGTCCACGCAAACGTAAACCATCAAAATCATTCAAATAAATCTTTTTAACCAAACGTTCATTAGACATTCGCTCAACATGTCCGAACCATCTTAACTGACTAACACCAACTTTTGCTACAACATTTTTTTCAATTTTACACTCATCATACACTAGTCTATTTCTTTATTTAATATGATATATATATATATATATATATATATATATATATATATATATTACCACCGGGACATAATAATACAAATGTATGTAATATTACAGTTTTTTAATATATTTTTAATTTACATGAAAAATGTATTTTGCAATGAATGAATTACATTAAAAATATAAAAAAAAATTATATTACATTTTTAATACGGACTAAAAAGTATAAAGTAATTTCTTTTAGCCCAATACAGATTTATAACCCCACACAGATTCCTGACTTCATACAAATTGTCCTGCAAATTTGTGATTGTAAAGTTTTAATAGCTGACAATACTTGGAAGATTTAACACGAAAAACAAGGGGCGCATGCAATAGATAATAGTAAGGAGTGTAGGGAGTAACTGTCGTCATAGCTATTAAAAATTCACAATCACAAAGTTTCAGGACAATATGTATGGAGGCCAGAAATCTGTATGGGGATATAAATCTGTATGGGGCTAGGGGAAATAATCTTATACTTTTTAGTCCGTTTTAAAAACATAGTATATTAATTTTTTTTTTATTTAAATAATTATTTTCTGCGTTTTAGTTGTGTGTGTGTGTGTGTGTGTGTGTGTGTGTGTGTGTGTGTGTATGTGTGTGTGTGTGTGTGTGTGTTCTGTATTTTTTGCAGTTGTTCTTTGTAGTTTCTGTATTTTGAAAAAAAAAAATTTACTAAATACACGACTGTACGGAATTTGTTAATAAGGCACAAAATAAAAATTAATATTTCTAATATTTTGAAGAAGGTAAAAATTTACACAGAAAAGTCAGCTAACAATCTAGATTTGAGGTTTTTATTTAACATTATCCAAATCAGACTACATTTCCCATTAATCATTTATTAAATTATTTGTACTAGTCGTAATAATTATATATATATAAAATAACATTTATTGGTTAGATCTTAATAACATACCCAAAACCAATAGTGGTAATATTCACGATAAAACTTTTGAATTAATGACAAATTTAATTAATAAAAAATTAACCAAAATAATTCATAAGAACAATTTAAAATCTAAATTATTAGATTTATTCAAGAAAATGGGACACATTTATTAACATTTAAAATGATGAAAAAAAATATTTTTTATAATGAATCTGATGACAAACAGACTGAAATGATAATAGTTATAGAAATTGCATTGTCTGTTGTTTGTCAGTTTTACAAAAGTTTAATCTCCAATCATTGGCATACGCTAATTTATTCATTGCTTATAGATTAGTGCTAACATTAAAGTACATTTTAAACAGATTGCAAAATTGTTTCGGTAAGGCTAATTTCAACCAGTTTTTATGATCATGTCATGCGAAAAAGATATTTTGGAAAAAATTGATATACATTAAAAAAATTTCCGAAAATCGTCTGGTAACGATCGATTTAAACAAAAAATTATACGTGTGCCATTTTTACAATCTATATATTATCAGATTTCAAAGTGTTTATCAAATTATTAGATATATTAGGTAACATAAAAATCTAAGAATAATTAAGAAAAACATTGTTCCTCTTAGATCTATTTTTAGCAAATTAATAGACAATATTCCTTTGCACAGAAGATCTAATGTTATTTATAATATTCCATGTAACGATTGTTAAGCAATACAAAACGTTTGAAAGAAGATCGCATCTCACAACATAAATCTGATTATCATGTCGTTTAAAACCTAATGCAACAGTTTTATCAATTCATGCACATAGTAATAATCATAGATTTGATTTTAATAATATTTCTGTTTTGTGCACTGAAACAAATGATATGAAAAGATTATTATTAGAAATGATTTATATAAAAAAACACAGAAAGTGTATAAACAAACGTTCTGATATACAGAATTTAAGTATTATTTATGATTATTTAATTTCAATTAATAATATCACACCGACGGGTATCACCTAAAAGTGTTGATTTATACATTGATTTGTCATTTTGGTGTTTGTTTTTTGGTGTTAAGGTGTTGCCAACACATTGTTTCTATTTCTATTTGCTGTCAGTGCCTTCATATGGTTGCCATAACATTTTGTTGTATTTATGTTTTTGTTTGCATGTCAAAACGTTGTAATAATTTTGTTGTTTCAACTCTATATCTGTTTCATTTACAATAATATTATTGATAAATTGGGACATTTTATCACACGGTTTCTTAGTACTTTGCAGATAACTCTGCCATTGTGAGTTATTTTGTCTTTTGTAATTACATTTTTTTATTTTTTTTTATTTATTTTGTGTTATAATGTAGAGCCTGAGGAAGGAAATAAAATATTTCTAAAAGCTTGCGCAAAATGAATTGAGTTGTTTTTATTCTGCTTGACTGAAAATCCCAAGAAACAAATAAATATAAATTTTTCCTGTCACTAAAACAAATCTATATATATATATATATATATATATATATATATATATATATATATATATATATATATATATATATATATATATATATATGGACCAAACGTATTTGAATAATTTTGGGATGTAAGGTGGGTCAATCCTGCAACTTTCCAGTCCAACCCTGGATTCCTACGATCTTTTGTAGTGGCTAAACCACGCCCGCGCCATGTTAGCACTTGTCAGAGGAGTGTGGCCGGCCAGAGCGAGGCGTGTATGTGTGCACTACATGGATTTGTGCCCTGTATGTATTCAACAGAACGAACCGTTTCTTGCCTATGCCGTCGCGTTTCGCCCGAGACAAAACACTATCGCACCGTGAAACACACTCGCACATGGTCAATGCACGTCTTAACCATAACACAGCGAACAGTCCATACTCGCGCGCGCGTATGCGTATTGTTTTATTATTTATTTATTTTCAAACACAACAAACTTGAAGTTCAAATCGTGTTACTGTTGTGCATTCGGGTTGTTTATAGTGACTTGGTTCCAATTAAAAAAAAAATGAAATTCAAATACTGTTAACTTATCTTAATAACTTACCCATTGAAAGTGCAAAGTGGCTTATAATATTTGTGTTACATTTAAATTATAGTGTTATTTAGTTATTGTGAATAAAAATTATAATTTAAATAATAATATTAGTATTTACATTATTCTTTTAAAAAATCGGATGAATTACTTTATATTAAAAATTGTAAATAAATATATTATTACTAGTAATAATTTATCTAATTACACAGTAAAAAAAAATAGCGAAATTACAGAAAAATAATAGTAAAATTTTACTATAAAAAATCTGTAATTTGATTTTACTGTAAATATTCTGTATTACTACCTCAAAATTGTTTAATTTTTACATAATTCATAATAATCACATAAAATAAGTAATATAAATCTAATAAGTATGTATGTACATACTTAATATAAAATTATGTATTGTTGGTATAACTTCTAAATTACGTAAAATTACAGCTTGGATATTAATATCATGGAAAAATTCTGATAGTAAATTTCCTAAAGTTCTGAAAAATTTACTAAAAGAGACTTTAATAAAAAAAAAAAAAACTTTAATATTACATACATATAATTATACTTTTCCATCACGTTGGTTATATCATATTACATAGTGTTTGTAATAGTTCTGATATTATGTAGTTTTAAACCATTATGTAAAATTACAGCAGTTAAGTAATTATACATATAGAAATACTAGGCATCATAGTATCTCATGGTTCGTAAGTAAAATTACACAATATTTTTTTAGAGTGTATATTTAAATAAAATAAAATACATTAAGTTTCATCAAGTATAAAGAAAAATATGTATTTTATAAAAACATTTTTCTCTTTATACACGAATATTTTATCTAAAATAAATAATAATAACTAATGATAATAAAAACATTTTCTATTTTTAAATTAATTGAAAGCTACAATTAAATTGGTTGATAAGTGCAAATTTTATGGAAATGAACTAGTGATAATTTTCTAAAACATTAGTGTTTATATATACGTAGATACGCACGGTGCTGTGTAATTACGTCTATTACAATTTGTTCAACTTGACACTAATAATCCAACTGCGGCCAAGTTCAAAACTTGCACTTGAAATTTGGTTTATATTATATGGATTCATTATTTTTGTGCACTGACTGGTTGTTTTCATAATACAAGGTAAGTTGATAAATTATTTCTAGCATTTTTATAGATATTAACAGAACAAAGAAAAATATCGTTTTGTTGACAAAAATACTAATCCTAATCAAGATTGTGTTTTTAATTTAAAGGATATTTTCATTTAATATTTGTCCGAGTAATATGTGGAAATTTTTTATTTTATTTATTTTAAATTTTTAAAAATATTTTAGATCCGTATTTTTTTCTCATTTGTAAAAATGATTTTTAATAAATGTGTTTTTGATATTTATTTAAAATTACTTACTAAGCGCTTTAAATTAGTTTATTTACATTTTATAATATGTTATTATATAAAATATCAAAAATTACAAACTATCTATCAAACATTTATTTTGATAATATGATAAAAGCACTTTTTTTACATAAAAGTGAGTGTCAATAATTTTATGGAAAATTAAGGGAGTAGTCCAGTTCTCTAAAACTAAAAGCTGTTATTTTCAAACGCACACAGTTCAAAGAGGAATTAATATTTTGGAATGAGGGTAAAAAGCACTTTATTATTCAAATAGCAAAATAACATCGCAAATGTAATCTTTTTCTTTTTTGCTGTGACTGCACGCTCGATGGTCTTCCGAAAAAAGGTAGCCTTAATGTTCCGAGTGTTGTCGCCTGTAAAATGAAAAAAAAAAAAATGTTCCTACTAAACTCTCTTGATGATTAAGAATTTGGCTATCGACTCTCGATTCAGATTTTTTTTGAAAATTAATTTTCAACATGATTAAAGAATTTTTTCACCGAAAATTAAGCTATAAAATTATTGACAATTTTTTTTTAAATAAACATCGATATTTTCCGTCGACAGAAACGCTTATTGTTCAAAAAGAAAATTGTTTGGGGCACCCAATTACATTTTACAAAAATGATGTTAAAACATTAAAATATAAGATTTCAAATAAATTCACGCAAGTTTTATATTTATTTTTACCTACATGTAAATTTTTCATATTTAATTAATTTTTATTTGCAATAAATAGAAACAAAATATAGTAGGTACACTGAAAAAATATTGCTTTAGAACCAACGTTTTTTACTATTAATTCAAATATAAACATACTTTTGATTTGCACTTTTGTGTTTTTATAATAGAAATACACTTTTTTAATAAAAATAAATAATAGTAAGTTATAGTATAAATATTTTGAAAGTTTTAATGAAATTATTTACTATTTGGTTTGGAAGCACAGTGTTTTCTGTGCAAAAATTAAATACTCTTTTTGATGTCAATATCATTTAGTATTAAATGTTTTACCTTTATAATGTCTAAATAAGTTTATTTTTTATTTTAACTTTTTAACGTTAGTTCACAATGTTTTAATTGCTATGTTCAGACACGTAGCTTGAATTTATTCGTTTAATACAACTTATTTATTTTAACTGACTGTTCTAAAAATTACATAATGTATGTTGAATTAATAAATCAATAATTAATTTAATGTTATTAATTGATTTATATATAAAAAAAGTATATTATTAACTGGCTCTATTTTTTACAAAAACGATCTTAAAAGTACCGAAAAAATACCTGAGATATAATATCCTATGTAGAATAATATGTATTTTTTTAATTTTTTTGTATTATGGAAAATAGAGAAAAAAAATTTTTTTTCTAAAAAAAACACATTTTTTGCTTTTTTTGGACTAATTATAAATACAAAAAAATTCGAAAAAATATATATTATTTTACATAGAATATTGTATCTCAGGTATTTTTTCGGTACCTTTAAGATCGTTTTTGTAGAAAATAGAGACAGTTAAAAAATATACTATTTTTTATTTTTTATAAATCAATTAGTAATATTAAATTTATTATTGAATTATTAATTCAACATTCATTATGTAATTTTCAGAACAGTCAGTTACAATAAATAAGTATTAAACGAATTAATTCAATATTAACTTCAACATGTTTTATATTTGAGCTACGTGTCTGAAGATAGCAATTAGAACCGTGTGAACTAACGTTAATATTAACTTATAGGGAAATTCCCGAATCTGTGAAATTTTATGTCTATAATATAATACACATATACAATATATGCATAGTTAATAGATTTTATACATTTAACTTTTTACCTTTCAAAATTTGAAATTTATTCATTTTGGTAACAACTAGTTTCAGTATATATTACTAATTTTTTTTTAATTCAACTGCGTTAAAATAAAAGTAATTGGTAATTGGTAATTGGCCACTAAAAAAATTCAAGTTTGAATGAGATTTTGAAGAAAATGAATGATATTATAGAGCAAAATAGTTGTGGATATCGAAAGGTAAACATTCAAACTAAAGTATACTCACACGCAAAAGGTCAGAATTTGTATCAGAACCTCGCTATTCGTCATTAGAGTTGTGTCTCCAGTTTTCATTCCTTGTCAGTCCGGTAGGATAAAACTATTTGTAAGTGTTAAATAAAAATATTTTAATTATTTTTATAGATTGTTTACATTATTTAATACACATTATTTATATGAAATTATATGTTTGCATGTCACACCATAACCTCAAAATTTCCATGTCAGTCTCTGTTGTTAATTTAATAAACAATAACTTTTAAAGGCTCTATTGCTTCATATTATCATCTATTAGTTGTGCATTAATAAAAAACCGGACCATCGTCCAATTTTTAGGACGTAATACAAAATTATAGATCAACATGTGAAAAAAACGTTTGAACCTAATTTTCCTTGTCAGTCCCGGTCTAATCAATAAACGCAAAATATGAGATTTTTCGTTTTGATAGATAGATTACTCCATTCATTAGTATAAATTTACAATATTTAAGTAAAAATAATACAATTTTAAGTGAAATGCAATAACTTTATATAAATAAATCTTGTTATTATCAAAATTTGAAAGACATTAATGTATATTGTAATAAAAAAATTATTTTGTTTTTTGATACAAGTACTATTTTTGTACTCTAATAGTGAAAATATAACATATTTTAACAAAAAACATCAATAATTTCGAATTGTAAACTTTTTTCAAATCCAAATGTTAAAACTATAATACTATGACCCATATAAGTGTGACATATATGACCATAAAATAAATTTTAATTGTGGAGTCACATAAGTATTGTTATATATGTTACTACTACTATTGCCACATTAATGTTGTACAAGTTTTAAACATTGTCGATGTAAATTGTTTGATTTTTTTGTATTTTCTAATTACAATGTATCTTTATAACACTTTTTCTGATATATAAATATTGTATTGTTTAAAGATATTTGCACGTTTATATCAATTCTTTTTAAGTATTTGGTATTTTCATACATACAAAAAAATAATAGCGAAATTACAAAAAAAAATATTAGTAAAATTTTACTACAAAAAATCTGAAATTTTATTTTACCATAAATATTCTGTATTTTTACATCAAAATTCTGTAATTTTTACATAATTCATAATAATCACATAAAGTAAGTAAAAATGGCATCACATACCTGATATAGATTTACTTATTTTTGGTATAACTTCTTAAATTATGTAAAATTACAGCTTGCATATTAATATCTGTAATAATTTATCAAAATAATGAGACTTATTGTTTGTACATATTTTAAATAATAATATTAATAAAATATTTTATATGTAATTCATTCATTTCAAATTCCATTCTTTATGTAAATTTAGAAATGTATGTAATTATGCCAACAATAATATTAATGAAGTAAACAAAATTTTACCTATTTATGAAAAATTCCCGACAGCAAATTTGCTAAAAAACTGTATTATTAAATACATATGTAATTTTCCATCCCGTTGATAATATCATGTTACATAATATTTGTAATAGTTTTGATATTATGTATTTTTAAACAATTATGAATAAAATTACAGTAGTTGAGTAATTATACCTAGAAATACTGGGCATCATAGTGTCTCATGGTTTGTAGGTAAAAGTACATAAAGAATTTTACATAAAATAATTTAAAAAGAACTTATTAAAATTCATATTAAATATAGCTTTATTTTTTTATAAAGCTTTACTTTTTTAAACGTCTGCTGTTGGCATTACAGAACCTACCGTCATCGTCACCGTATTAAATAAATTTATGGAATAGAAAAATTTGTACAATAACAACTAGTAGTGGTATAGTAATGGTAGTAACTAGAAGAACTGGCATGAAAAGGACGATTTTTATTCTGATTGGTTGAAACTTTGTCGTTGGTCGGTTTCACCGGCAACGACGGAAAATTACAACCAATCAGAACACAAACTCTCCTTTTCTTACCGTTCAATCTAAACTTAGCTTAGTTTACTTAACGTCGAATGAATGGACTAGAATCTGCTGTTATATTGTAATATTATTATCATTCTCTCATATTAAAATATACCGATAAAAAATTACTTTACCGATTAATATGCTTTTCAAAACAGTTAAAGAGGCAATTTTATCGCTCGAAAGTTTCATATTAAATTCATATTTATATGTGTTTTGCTACTTAAATTGATGCAATTATTACAGGTATATTTGTAAGTTTATAATTAAAATTACTGCACATCTTATACATTTGTTCAAATGTTCTAATACCTACGGAGAAATGCAAAATTTATTAGCGAATATGAGAAAATGTATGAAATATTTAGGTCATTTAGTTCTATTTACTTGGTAAAATATTCATTGAAATTATTTATTGTTAAACGTTTGAGTATTTATAGATATTGTATATTTTTCATGGGGTATATTATGTTGGAAGAATCGGGGTACGATTAGTGTATGATGAGTGTGAAATTGAAAAAAACAAGATTAGAAATATATGGGTAAACCCATATAGACTACTTTGACATTTCTCGGAAAGTTGGCAACACTGTATTTTAATAATATTATAATTTATGTGGGCACTAGAAGATACTTTTCTGAAAATTTGATCAAAATCAAATAAATAATGTAGCCACAATGAATTTTTAAAAAAATTTGTGATTTTTTTCTCGATAAGTTAGCAACACCGTATTTTGTTAAAATTGCATAATTTATTTAGGCACTAGGAAAAACTTTTATGAAAATTTGATTAAAATCGGTTAAATAAAATGGTCATAATAAGTTTTTAAAAATTTTACTAATTTTTTTCTCGGAAAGTTGGCAACACTGTATTTTGTTAAAATTACATAAATTATATGAATACTAGGAGAATCTTTTGTGAAAATTTAAATAAAATCGGTTGAATAACATGACCATAATAAAAAATTTAAAACTTTAGTTATTTTTTTCTCGGAAAGTTGGCAACACTGAATATTAATAAAATTATGTAATTAATGGGAGCATTAGGGAAATCTTTTCTGAAAATTTGATTAAAATCGGATAAATAACGTAGCCGATATGAATTTTTAAAAACTTTAGTAATTTTTTTCTCGGAAAGTTGGCATCACTGGAAAAAAACAAAATTACATGACTATCTTGGGCACTAGACAAATTTATCCTGAAAATTTCATTAAAATCGGTTGAACCGTCTAGGAGGAGTTGCGGCCACAAAATTTTGACTTACGACCGAGCGAGCGAGTGAGCGAGTGAGCGAGTGAGCGAGCGAGCTGACGACGCACATCCATACACCCACATAAACTAAGTTCAGATTCGTCATCTACAGGCTATATGAAGGATTTCTATACAATTTTATTTTTTTTTTTGAAAATGTTACAGACACCGTACCAAACACTATACTAGTTTTTCCTTTCAGTCAAAGTACTAAAAATGCCGTGTTAGTCAGTTAAGACGGTTCAGATATCTTGAGCGAATATCTAATGATCGTGTGGTTAAAATAATTTATATGAATGTTTTTGGAAATATACGTTTGTTAGTGGACTTCTGGTGAGTAGTTTGGAGTGGTATGACTGAAAGAATGGCTTGCGTTAGCGAAAAAGAGGAATTATGAATGTGTATGAAGCTAAAGTTGCTTGTCTGGTTAGGGACGTTCGGAGGAAACTATTATTATTATTATTATTAAATTATTGCTTTAAATTAGTATATTAATTATTGTTTTTTTTCCTGATAAATAAATAAGGCTAACGCGATTTATGTTACATGTAATAAACTTCTAACGGCTACAGTTCCGTTAAAAAGTATTTTCGGACATATGTTTATTTGAAGTTTTTTATTTAGATTACTCATAGGAATCATCCGGTGTAGTTCCCCGACGTCATAAATCACCTTGTATATAAACGAATTTAGTTCATGGGAATTATTGTGTTAATTATTAATTAGTGCTTTATTATTTGTAGTTAAAAAATATCCGTTAATTTTATATTATATATATTTTGCATATAGAGATTAACCGAACATTGTAACCGAATTATTATTGCTACTTTTTGAACACGTTTTTATTAACTCGGTGTCTTGTTTGTGTGTTTGTCTGTACAAATTTTGCAATCGATTTTAAACTTACTTCCCAGTGAGCTAAAGACTTGCAAGTTTAAACATAGCTCAGAACCACAGCTTATCTGTGTCAGAACTAAATGAAAATGCAATATTAACTAATTAATTAATAATATTAGAAATATTAAATTAAAGTTAATTAATAATAATTATAATTATATAATTAAACTATAATTATTAAATTATAATTAATTTAATTAATTAATTAGATTAAAGTTAAAGACTAAAAAGCAGAAAATAATTATTTAAATAAAAAAAATTAATATATTACGTTTTTAACACGGACTAAAAAGTATAAAATAATTTCTTCTAGCTCCTTTCCCCCATTCAGATTTATAACTCACATACAGAAAAACGTAGGGCAACGACAGCAACTCTCTACACTCCTAACTATTATCTATTGCATGCGACCCACGTTTTCCTGCATGGGGTTATAAATCTGTATAGGGCTAGGAGAAATTATTTTATACTTTTTAATCCGTGATAAAAATGTGGTATATTAAACATTTTTTGTATTTAAATAATTATTTCGATATAAAATTAAACATAAGTCAAACGTAAATTTTTTTTATAGTAATTCTGTATGTCTTTTCTCATTATTAGTTCTGTTTCTAGATTCAGCAATTTTTTTTTAATTGTAACAGATGAGTGCACACGCGATACGCGATGTACATTAATGATAACCAGCTCAGTCAGTGACAAGACAAGTTGATTTTGTTAAAAAAAATATTAATATCTAATTTTTTTTTGTTATTTATATTTAACTTGGTATGTTCTAAGTGAATTTTTTATTAACATACATTTATTTTCTATATATGTATATGGTATGGTATATATATGGTATATGTGTATGGTACAGTACAATGTTTTTCTTTTTCGTTCTCAAACTATAAAAAGTACTCGTATCTATAGAAATTTTACTACAGAAATTGTATAATTTAGTTGTTAATATTATTTTTCTCATGAAGTTGGCTATCGTAGAGTATGCAAGGAGGGAGGGGGGGGATAGGGGAATAAATTCCTGCCCGAAAATTCGGAAAAGCATAATCAATAAAACACTTTTTAAAGTTAATTTTCTTAAAAAATTTCCTGTGAATAATTATTGTGCGTTAGTGTACTACAGTGCAATAAAAGCTAGTCCTACTCCTACCAAACGGAATAAAACTTTGTTATTTCTGACCTGTTAACTGTAATCTATACATACAATTAATATTGTTTTTGAAATGATGGGTAAGAGAGACATATATTTAATATTATACAATACACTATATTGTATTTTTAGTGAGAAGTTTTGAATAAGGTACATGTATTTTCTTTTGAAAATATATTAAAAAGTGAGATATGTGTGTGTGTGCGTGTGTATGTGCGTGTAATACAAACGCACACACACAATAATGCATGAATTGTTTGCTTTAAGAAGATTTTAATATAAGGTGGAACTTATGGCTTATTATTAGGCTATTGTTCGCCAATTTTAGTTTTGTACCGTGATAAAGATACTTTGTTATGTGGCTGGATTCTATAGTATTTTTGTAATCGTAACCGAAATTGAAAAGTAATTTTTGAAAATGAAACGTATGTAAAAGATAAATACAGAGATTGCAACAATTTCATGAAACAATAAAATTACAATAACTCCTAAAAAGTTATTGTTGGTTTCCAAATTTTTGCAAACAAATAAATTTATTATAAATAATTTGCAATAATCAAAAGTAAGTGATACGCTTTATGGGAATCGGCAATAAGCCATAAACATATAAATACTTAAAATGAAACTGCTCTAGGTTCAAGTTCTGTATTAAAATTTATTTATAATCGAAGTTTTGACGAAACTCAACGTCGGCCTTTGTCAGGATAAATGGTATAAATGACATTACAGTAATAACACAACATAGAAACAAGTTACTAGGTAACAAAATTGGTAACTGGATCACAAAATTTATAGATTTTTAATTAGTGCAAGCCAAATTTTATTTAACTCAGTTTTTTCACAGTGAATGATAACAATACATTTATTTACTATTTACAGTGTTTACATTATACAATGTTGCCAATTTTCCAGAAAAACTATTCAAAATTTATTTTAAGCATACTGAATGTACGATTTAAAACAATTTTATTTTTATGAATAATAATTATTAAATTTAATTTTTGAATAATGTTGCCTATCGAACTTTTGGTAAAAAAAATTAAAATTTTATTCTTATTTCTTAGCATTTATGTGATAATGTCAAAGTGGTTTATATATGGGTTTACCCATATACTTTAATCTTGTTTTTACTTACGTTTTTCTACATGTATTTTTTATCATAAAATAATTTATGCTATAAAACAAAACGATTATGTGGGCTACAATCAATAAGTAGGTACTTTAATAAATTAATAATATTAGTAGAACGAATTACTTAGTTATTTTATTATTGATATATAAATTTTGCTACCATGTGCCGTTTGGGCGCTAGAATGATTTCTTCACTCAATTATAGTACTCATTATCCGCATTTTTTCATACCATATTATTCTGATATATTATTTCTGATATTTTTCGATATAAAATTACCGATTTTAGCCTTACTGGAAATTTTTTTTTACGGACACTCTAATATATTTATATATGTACAGGGTGATTTATAAAAGGTGTCCCAATCTCTAACATCGTGTTAGGGAGGTTTTGTCGAGTGATTGATGTTATATGAACTAGAGCTGAGCAAGCTACTCAATTAATGTAGCTAAGCTAGAGCTACAAGTTATTCTTTAAAATTTATAAAACTACAGCCACAAGCTATAAACTACTATAAAAGTAGCTATCAAATCTTAAGGTACTTTGTAAGCTAGTTTTTAAGTAAGCTTGTTTTTAAGTTAACATAGTAAAAAATCTTTCAGAAACTGTTTTAAAATAAAACCACTTTAGGTTAAAGTTCAGTATAAATATTTATTTATAATTGACGTTTCGACGAAACGTTAATATACCGCGTTTTTAATGCGGATTAAAAAGTATAAAATAATTTCTCCTAGCCCCATACAGATTTATAATCTCATGCAGAGTGCCTTGAAACTTTGTGATTGTAAATTTTTAATAGCTATGACAATACTTGTAAAATTTAAAACGAAAAACATGCAATAGATAATAGTAAGGAATGCTAGGGAGTAGCTGTCGTTGAATCCTACGTTTTTTGTTTTAAATCTTATAAGCTATTAAAAATTCACAATCACAAATTTTCAGGAAAATCTGTATCGGGCAGTCAGGAATCTGTATGGGGTTAGGGCAAATTATTTTATACTTTTTAGTCCGCATTAAAAACGTGGTATATTAAATTTTTTTTAGTTAAATAATTTTTACCTTTTTCTTTGAAAATTGCGAAGTTCCATCGTCAACAAGGTTTGGGCCTTGCAAGTGCGTAGAGTTGTGTGTACGCCGAGCAAGACTTTGTATACAACTTGGTGAAAACTTCAAATATCTTTCTTTAGTACGCAATGCTGATTAAGTAGTAGATTACTAGAGTTTAACACAAATTAATTGTTTTCAGTAAAAACTAAAAGAATTATTATCGCGTTTGTGAGACGATTTTTACTAAGGCATTTTAAAGTGTATCGACTCCTTTTGAAGTGTACTATCGCCCTCTAAAATAATAAAGAGATGACTGTAAACACTTCATATATATATATATATATATATATATATATATATATATATATATGAATTTTGTTGACTGCTATATGATATTCTGATAGAATGTTGTTGGGAACTGAAGTCTTACAGAATGGTGAAATCACTAACTTAATTCATTGTAGACTAGCTTTCGGAGATTATTTTTCTCCTTCTTCAGGCCAATGGTAGAGTATTCTGTATATGAAACAAAGAAATTGTTCTTGAAATTGTCCACACTTATATGGTACATATATATCAATGTTAAAACTGTTATAAATATTATTAAATGTAAGAAAATTACTTTCAATACAAGCACGTGTCAATTCTATATATATATATATTTAAGAAAAGAAATTTTAAATAATAGCATAAAAAATACTAAAATAACTCAAGTAATATTTTTTAATAAATACTACCAAGCTTTGACAAGATGTATCATAATCATTATATAAGTTAAAAGTTCATTGACAGGATAAGGATGTTTAATGTTAAGTGCATTTTCGTTACATTTTACGAGTATGTACAATAGATTTAGTATTTTTTTTTTTTATTTCAACAATTTAAATAACCCGCTACATACTGCCAATAAATAATAAAATCGTCAACGTAATAAAATTTTGATATATAAATTTGTTATAAATTTAATATTTAAACTAAGTATATTAAGATTTTTACCACTCGGTGACGACGTTAGATTGTGAACTGTAATAAATTTAATATTCTCAGAATAATAAAAATGAAACATGCAATTTTAATTTGAAATAAGGTAGCAATTAAATAGACAGTTTTATTGCCAATAATGTTGTAAGTTTTAAATATTTAATGTAAACTATTAATATATTAGATACAATTGGTTATAAAAAATCCATTAATTTTATAACGAAAACTGTATCCATGATGAATGAGTTATCTAAATATTTGCAAAAAAGATTTATTAGTCACTTAATCAGTACTAATTACTAATTTGAACAATTTATTTTTTGATCACTAGTTGCCGTGTCAGTTTGTGTTAGTTTTTAACATGTATTTATTAACTCACTTTTTTACCTGTTTGTTTGTTTACTTATTTTTGTTTTTCTGTTCGGTACAAATTTTGCAATCGATTTTAAACTAACTTTCCGATGAGCTAGAGATTTGAAACTTTAAACATAACTCAGACCTGGATGACAATGCAATAATAATTAATTAATTAATAACGTTACATGTATATAATAAAATGTCTAAAAATATCACATTAATAAAGGGATAAATGAGTACGTAGCTTTGAAAAAACTATTTTTTTTTGCCGACATATTAAAGTTAATTTTGAAAAAAATGTCAAAATCAAATGAAAGTAAAATCATATAAAATCTCTCGCACAGTATTTCCGCATTAAAATCTATTTATTCAGCATTTAGGGAGTACGCTTTTAATAATTATTTAAATAAAAAAATATTTTTTAATATACCACGTTTTTAAAACGGACTAAAAATATAAAATAATTTCTCCTAGAAAAACGTAGGGCTCACTTCTTACTATTATCTATTGCATGCACACCACGTTTTTTAAGGAGAAAACGCCTATCTCTTGATATAAAACAATTTACTAATACTATGAAAAATAAATTTTTAGTTGCAAATACCTATTTTACAATTGGTCTGTAATTTGTCGTTTAATTTATCTAGAAGCACAAAATAACGTATTAATGTATATTTTAATCTCACAAGTACGAATTGCTTCCTGTAAATTACCATTTTATATTTATGCAAATCTCATGAATAGAAAGGTTTATCTTCCATAATAATTCTTAAATTCCTCATCTATTTTAAGAGCTCTAGAAGCAATAGAAAGCAACTGACCGTACAACGCAATAATATGAACCTTTGGAAGATTGTATACTTGATACAGTTACGTACTTTTGAATATAAAGGCATTAGAATACAGCTATTCTGTGATAAAAGGGTAGTCCCACAAGTACCAGACCTCACATATAGATGGCCGTTGTTGTTTGAAAAGAATGACTATGGTAGAAAGTACTAATCAAGCTTAACGTGAGGCACCACGTATCTAATTGCAATGTTCCGACAGGTAGCGCAAATACAAAATATGTTGAATTTCATATTGAATTTATTGGTTTAATACAACTTACTTATTAATAAATAAATAAATTTAATATTATTAATTGATTTATATAAAATAAAAAGTAGTATATTTTTTAAATGGCTCTATTTTTTACAAAAATGATAATTAATGTACTGGAAAAATACCTGAGATATAATATCCTATGTAGAATAATATATATTTTTTGGAATTTTTTCGTATTTTAGAAAGTAGAAAAAAAAATTTTCTTTCCATATTTAATGGAAACAGATTTCACAAATTCAAAATTATTAATTACTTTTTGTTTAAGCAACAATATTTTGTGTTCTAAAAATTATTTTGTTTTTAATTGTAGCCCCGCGATATATGTTAATTTTCTGTAGTAGTAACCGTAAAAATTATTGACACGCGGTGGTCCGATTTTTACCGGGTCTTAGGTTGAAATCTTAATTCCTTAATATCTTTGGAAAGCAAAATTTCGGTAAGAAATTAAAACCTAACAGCCTCGTGCAGTTTTTATGTACCCATATTGATATCTATCCTGAATTAGATTTCGGCTTTTGTTTTAATGTAAACCACTTGAGTGAATGAGAAATTTAATGCTGATAATTGGGCTTGTGCCCTGCTGCTAATTTGTCTATTATTAGTGGACTGTATATAATTCAAACGTGCTGATGTCACATGCACGCTGGTATGAGTCTACTGAATAACTGAATTTTTTGCGCTGCCTTGATTTGGGCGTGCCCACGCACATTTTTACTGATTTTTGTTTCTAAGAAATTTGCGATAAGCGCAAACAGCTTTGTTAAAAGAAATTGTACTCTAAGCGTGTATAATTGCAAAATCTAATTGAGACGTAGTGATATTTTTTTTGTTTAAACTAATTAGTTGCATTGATTGATGTTTAAGCATGTTTATTTTCATATTAATAGCAATAGGAAATTATTATGATTATTTTATAATTGATGTACAATTAAAAGAAAACAAATTTTATAGAATGATGTGAAAGCTTTAAAGGAAATGGATTTGCAATTATTTTCCATTATTAGTAAGGAAAAATAAATTATAATATTTCGTTATCGATAATAAAAAGTGCAAGTACTAGGTATTAGAAAATAATTATTTGAAATAGAACAGGTATGAACAAAACAAAAATTTTGTTGTATTGGCAAATATATAAATAATTAAATAAACTAAAAAATGTAAAAAAAATTCTCCTAGCCCCATACAAATTTAAAACCTCATACAGATTGCTCTGAAAATTTGTGATTGTGGATTTTTAATAGCTATGACAATAATTGTAAAATTTAAATCAATAGAACGTTTTAAATCTTACCAGTATGAATTGTATATACATAAATTAATGTGAAATATTAGAAATAGTATAAAATAAATCATGGAAATAAAACAATTACAATTTTCACATTAAATGTTAAAAGTCAATGAAATATATATTACAATTTTGTAATTTTTTATTGTATAATAGGTATGCAGTTGTTGTAACAATCCGTTGTCAATAAATAATTATTTACAATGACAAAAACCATCCCATATATCAGAATACAACATTTCCTCAATATTACAAGCACCTGGCGAAGTTCATTGATAAAATATGTTCATTATAGAAGCGTAAATTTATTAAAAGGATGACAAATTCCATTTTAAATAGGTTAATTTAATATAACTGAACATTTTTGTTCCTGTTTGTAGTTATACATATATTTCAAAGATATGATTTCGTTTTAATGCAAGTTGTATAGGTTGAATAAAATCATGCGCATGATTGAAAATAAATTGAATGAATAAATCAGTTGCACTGCTAGTTTTATCTCTTATCGACTAGAAATAATTGAGCATCATAGTGCATTTTATAGTAATTGCAATAGTGGCTATGAAGACCTTATATGGTTGATATTTACGGTGTTTATATTACATTTCTAAATTACTAAGATATAGTTATGTGGATTATAATGGATTAGTTAAAATTAATTCAGTAGCTTCATATTATCAAAATTGGAAAAGTAAATGGGTATTTTTGCAAAAATATGTGGTGATTTTACATGAATATATTGAACAAATTCTGTACTATTTTTTATGTTTTTGTTTTTAAATTTTCTAAAAAGAAAATGTTAGTTATAACAAGTCATTTGATTTTATTGTAATTATTTTTACTGTACTGGTGTTGTGTTAATTAATAAATTACAGGTACCCTTGAAGAAAGTGGAAAATATCACCGAAAGCTCTACAAGCAACCGTAATGACGGTTTGATTCTAACATCTAACCTTTTTGACTACCTTTCCATCGAAACTTAATTATATATATATATATATATATATATATATATATATATATATATATATATATATATATATATATATATATATATATATATATATATATATATATGTTTTATAAAACGGAACGATGCATAAGTATAATTTCGTTTCCAAATCTACTAGGTCTACTTTTACTTACATACATACCTACATATATATACATACATACATACATACATACATACATACACAATCACGCCATGTACCCAACAGGGTGTGGCACAAACTTTTTTTCAACATCCCATAATCAGTCTCCTCCAAACATTCCTATCCAAACAAGCAACTTTTGCTTCATCTACATTTATAATTCCTTTTATACATGCTCTTTTATTCCTACTACTTGGAAACTTTCGCTCACGCAAAACACTCTCTCAATCATACCACTTTAATTACTCATCGGACGTCCACGTAAACGTATACCATCAAAATCGTTCAAATAAATCTTTTTAACCAAACGTTCATTAGACATTTGCTCAACATGTCCGAACCATCTTAACTGACTAACACCAACTTTTGCTACAACATTTTTTTCAATTTCACACTCATCATACATTAATCAATTTTGTACCCGATTTCTTCTATTTACACCACATACCCTACGTAAAAATGTCATTCCCACAACAGTCATTTTTCGTTTATGCTTTTGCAACCAAACCCAACATTCACTACCATACTACCACTACCATTCTACAACTACCATCAACGTAGGCACCAAAACTACATTATATATACTCAAACGGGCTTCTTTTATTTAATTAGAAAATTATTGTTACAGGGATATTTAGTTCTTGTTTATAAAATTGAACAAGCCGAAATTTAATAATAATGAAAACAGTTTCAGATTAACTCACTTTATTATTTTAAAAAAGCTTTAAATTAATATTTTAACAAAAATTTAATTTTTATAGGCAACTTAAAGATTTTGAAAAATAAATCTAAGCAAACTAAATGTTTGAAATATGTAACATTTATTTATAAAACATATAAATACAATTTGGTTAAATATACATTATTTTTATTTAAATGAATGTTTTCTTTCTATTTGATGTAAATTTCGTATTGAATATGATACATTTTTGAAAATATAACAAGTTTGCTTTAAGGTGATAATACTGTTTAATGAAAAATAAATAAATAAATGATAAATAATAATCAAAATAAAATAAATTGAAAAAATAAAAGAATAAATATCTCAGAAAAACGTAATGCTCAATTAAAAGCAATTAATAAAATGTATTTATATAAACATAACATTGACATATTTAGGTTTGTTTTTACCGTCTCATTTATTAAATTGTACCTGTCAGCTTGCATACGACATGAAGTCGTAACTCAGTGAATTGATAATTATATTTCAGACTACTTGATCTAAATAATTATGAGTATTTTTTAAATTTTATTTTATTAACAGGTTTTAAATTTCTGTATTAAGTTTATGTTTATATATTATTTAGTACATATACTATTTATAATTATAATTAAATTTGTAAATATTTTATTTACTAAATATAATAATTTAACAAAATATAACTTAAAAATAAAATAAATAAAATTTGGCTTTCTTTAATTGAAAATTTATAAATTGTATGATCTAGTTACTTATCTTGTTTGCTAGTAACTTGTTTCCATGTTTTGTTTATTTACCAGAAATGCCATTTTTATTATTTTTCCTGATTAAAACGTACGTTGAGTTTGTCGAAACGTCGATTATTAATAAATATTAATACAGAACTAGAACCTAACACCGTTTTATTTTTTTAATTTACGTTTGTGTTAGAAATTTACTGAAAAAATTTAATACATACATACACAATCATGCCATGTACCCAAAAAGGTGTAGTACAAACTCTTTCAATATCTCAAAATCAGCTTTTTCCAAACATCCCTATCTAGACAAACAAATTTAGCTTTATCCACATTCATAATACCTCTCCTACATGTTCTTCTATTCCGATTGCTTGAAAACTTTTACTCACGTAAGTCTCTCTCTCAATCATACCATTCCAACTGTTCATCGGAGGTCCACGCAAACGTATAGCTTCAAAATCGTTTATATAAAATTTTTAACCAAATGTTCATTAGACATTCGAAAAAATTTAATAACAGAAACTAAATTTAATTATGAAAAAATCAATGTGTGTGTGTGTGTGTGTGTGTGCATGTGTATTCAATAATAATAAATCTATATTTATTATTTTTATTAGAAAATAAATCTACCATCTATACTTGATAAAAATTAAATACTTCATTTACGTCAAAAAATTGTTAACAAAAAGTAGAACAAAATTTATGCTTGTAATTATATGATATTCATCATGTTTATTATCCATACTTTACAACTTTGAAAAATGAAAATTACAGTTCTGCGATATTGTAACTAAAGTAACAACTTGTTTGCTTCTTTTTTTATTATCATCCGAATGATAAATTATCCATGACTTAATATAATGTTACTATTTTTACAGTTAACTGCAAACTGACTCCTTACATTTTATTTTCTATAAACATTTTACTGGAAACTGTTAATAGTATATGTTTATGGGGTTAGGCTACTGTAGCGGGTCAAAAAATCGATTTTTTTTATTTTGGTTTTAAACGATAGTTTAGAGCCTATAGAATAAGGGACAATTGGTTTTATACCCGGGAACACTTTTCTTCATGTTATTTTGACGCCACGCAGCGGTGTTGTATTGTCGATTTTTGCAGCCGTTCTCGATCGAGACTCATTAGGTAACTCACCGACGTGATGGATGGTATTTGCATAAATTCTATCAGAAACCGAAACTAAAGGCGTTTTTCTAAAACCATGTTTTTGAAATCGGGCGGAATCAAAACTCATTTTTCTAATTGATCAATCGACGTGAAACTTTCTCTACCTTGTTTTATATACTTTTTTTCTAGTGAAGTACGTAAGATGTTTCTTTTTATATTGAATAGTTTTTTTAATTAACGATTGAATACGAAATTTTAAGCCTGAAAATCGTACCATTTTTTTTATCGCGCCATTTCTACAAAAATCTATATTTTTGAAATCGGCTACGTAATTCACTAGCTTAAACATTATAGATTATTAAATTTTATCGATTTTGTTCTAACTCGACCTCCGGCTGGGAATTCGTTCCGCCCGCAAACGACCTCACGCCTGGGAACCTTTCCGTCAGACGACTGCAGCGCTCTCCGGTTTAAAGTAAAAAGGTTAAAAAATCGTAAAATGTAGTCCAAAAAATGGTCAACAAAATGCTGTAAACCGTTTTTGCGTAACGTGTTTCTGTTCGCCAAAAAGAAAATCGCAAAAAAGAAGACCCTTTTTTTCAGCTTCTATTGTGGCCTAACCCTTTAAATGAAGATAATGTAAGAGCAATTTGCGTCATGAAAATTACGGAAAACTGTTGAACATCATCACATTATCGTGTTTCAACTATTTTCTATTTAGTTGAATAATTTACTATTGTTTTATTTGTTTTTGTGATTTTCTCATTTTTCTTGTAGATTTGTGCAACAAGAATATAGAGATATATTGACTTAACCATCAATATCGGTAAATAAGTAAATAAGTTACCTCCAATAGTTCACGCTGTAGATACAAGTTTATTTATTGTAGTGTGTGATGTGGTTTAGAATTGGTATTAAGTGTCAGACGTCAAAATGTTCAGTGAAAATCATTTGAGTGCTTGATATATTTTGTCATTAAATATTATATTAGAAGATTAGAAAATGATTTACTGTGTCAAAATTTAAATAAAAATAAGATTATAAAAAATCAGTGATCTATGACAAGTGCTTAAGTGTTTATGTACTTCGGATCACAGGTAAGATTTTCTTATAAACTTTATTTAGCTACTGAATCAATTTATAGTGTGGTTTTGGGATTTTTTATAATCTTATTTTTATTTAATTAAATATTATAGGCTATATTGTTTAACTTTAACTTTAACCTAATTAATTAATTTAATTAATTATAATTGTATAATTATAATTAATTAACTTTAATTTAATAAAACTAATAAACAAACAAACAAATAGGCAGACAAGAAAGTAAGTAAATAAAAACGTGTTAATAATATGAGATGTTAACCACATGACTTCCTTTTTGGATAATCTTGCCAACAAATTTATACTACATTTTATTATTTTGCTTAGGTATTAATTTTAAAACATTAGTTAAACATTTAGTTAAATATTTACAAAAAAAAAGTTAATATAATTGTATATTACTTAAATAACAAAATATTTTTTCAGTAAATTTTATTTTAATAAAAAATAATTTTCAAAAGTAGAAATTTATATCAATAAAGTTTTGAGATGCGATCGCTAAAATAACGGAACAACTGTAGAATTGACCTGAGGAGTTCCACTTTTTTTTCTACTATGAACGCAAACATTTCTTTTGCGATTGTTTGTCAAGTATATTAACAGAATTAACTTGAGCAAACTTTAAATACGCTTATAGAATAAATATTTGTGTTTTGTCATTCCTATTTTCGGTTGTTGATTTAACAGTTGTTTCGTGGATTTAAGAAAAAATTTGAGGCTAGATAAATTTATTTTTACTTTACTATTTTTACCACACTTTGACTGCAAGGAAAATGTGGTATAGTGAACGGTATAAATTATATAGAAATCCTTCATATAGCCTCTAAATTAGACGAATCCGAACTTAGTTTATGTGGGTGTATGTACGTGCGTAGTCAGCTCGCTCGGCCGTCAGTCAAAATTTTGTGATCGCAACCCCTCCTAGATGGTTCCACCAATTTTAATGAAATTTTCAGTATAGATTTATTTATTACCCAAGAAGATCATGTGGTTTTATTTTTTCCAGTGATGCCAACTTTCCGAGAAAAAATTACTAAAGTTTATATATATTCATTGTGGCTACATTATTTATCCGATTTTGATGAAATATTCAGAAAAGATTCCTCTAGTGCCAATCTAAATCATATAGGTAATTTAAATTTAATAAAATACAGTGTTGTTTTTAAAAATTTATTATTGCCACATTTTTATTCGATTTTAATTAAATCTTTAGAGAAGATAACGCTAGCGTGTACATAAATTATATAATTTTAGTCAAATACAGTGTTGCTAATTTCCGAGGAAAAAAATATTAAAATTTTTTAAATTTATGATGGCCATATTATTTAACTGATTTTACTCAAAGTAGTATCCATATAAATTATATAATTTTTACGAAAAACAGTGTTTGCCAACTTTCTGAGAAAAAAAATTAAATTTAAATGTGATAATGTCAAAGTTATCTATATATGGGTTTACCCATATACTTCTAGTATACTTTTAATATAATCGGTGGTAGCATTTAGTTGACAAATGTTTCTGCTCCAATCATTTAATGTAAAAATTAAAAAAAAATTATTATCTCGCTTATGAGACGACTTGTATTAAGTCGTTTTAAAGTTTATCGCCCTCTAAAAGGACACAAAGAAGACCGTAAACACCTTGTATATGCAGGATGAATTATTTTTTTAAATGAATATTTGTAGCAAAATATTGACGAAGCAAAGTTGAATACAGAATTTAATACTAGAGAAACAAACAAAAAAAAAGTTGCAAAATTCTACTTATTAAAGGCAAATACCAAAATAAAAAAATACATTTTTAAATTTAAAATAAAGTATACAACAAAAAAATGTAATATTTATTATATTATTATTGTTGTAGATAAATAATAATATGTGTAAATCAATAAATTACTCATTGTCTCATGAAGGTACATATATAAATAAATAAACGAATAGAAAAAAAAAAACAAATGTAAATGAACTAGTTTCTTAGACATGTGTTAAATTTATGTTTGAGTATCAGTAAAACTTGATACAAAATTGATGTATATTAATTATAAAAAGATAATCACGTATAAAGTTAAGCATTCAATGTAGATATATAGTAAAAGAAGTGTTAATGTTAACCTGTTTCAAATGTATTTTTATGATATGAAAAATGTATCTCCTTATTGGTATACACTCTAAAAAAAAATTATGTAATTTTACCTACAAACAAACCATAGACACTACGATGCCCAGTATTTCTAGGTATAACTACTCAACTGTTGTCGTTTTACATAATTGTTTTAAAAATATATAATATCAGAACTATTACCAAGATTATATATTACCTACGGGATGGAAAAGTACCTATGTATGTAATATTATAGTTTTATAGTAAAATCTCATTTAGAAAATTTACAAAACTTCAGTAAATTTGCTGCCAAGAATTTTCCATAAATACGTAAAATGTGTTTGGGTCTGTAATATTATTGTTAGTATAAATTTATAAATTTATGTAAATTTTATATAAATTTATGTAAAGGATGTATTTTGAAATGAATGAATTACACTTAAAATATTATATTAGTATTATTAAACAAAATATATACTAAGTTTCGTTATTTTGATGAATTATTACAAATTTTTATATGCAAGCTGTAATTTTATATAATTTAATAAGTTATTAGATAATTTTTACTTACTTTATGTGATTATTGTGAATTATGTAAAAATTACAGAATTTGAGGTATAAATACAGAATATTTATAGTAAAATAAAATTACAGATTTTTTGTAGTAAAATTTTAATTGTTTAAAAATAAATAAATATCAGAACTATTACAAACATAATTTAATATGATATTTCCAACGAGATGAAAAAGTACATATATATCTTATCACAGTTTTTTGTATTAAAGTCTATTTTAATAAATTTACAGAACATCAGTAAATTTGCCATCAGGAATTTTCAATAAATAGATAAAATTTGTTTAGTTCTATAATATTATTGTTGGTATAATTACATACATTTCTAAATTTACTTAAAACTGTTGTTATTTTGCAGAGGTTTTAACACAAATTACAAATTACAGTTTAATAGAACGTAGGTGTTTAATAGAACGTACACTACCACAATGATACAATATTGATACACACATATATATGCCATCTTAAGCTATTGAAGTGTTGCCAACCTAATTTCAACACCCCAACTTATTAAATATCGAAACAACACAAAATAAAATAACAAAATAATCTATGATTTATCATGCATTCGGTCGTTTCGAATTTTTAATACTATTCATATTTTATCAATTAAACCGATTGACTTATTTGCAAATCTTAGAGTGTCACGATTTACTGATTTCGTTAAATAGTCCGCCACATTTTCACTAGATTGAACATAACTGATTTTCACCAAATTTTCTCTAATCTTCTCTCGAACAAAGTGGTGACGAACATCAATATGTTTTGTTCTTGGTCGATACTGATCCTCTTCAGCAATCGCCATTGCACTCTGGCTGTCACATTTAAGTTGTATGTTGCCCACGTCCTGTTGGAACTGCAGCTCAAAATGCCTCAGCCATAACGCCTCTTGCACTGCAGCTGATAGTGCCATGTATTCAGCTTCAGCGCTTGACAGTGCTACGGTGGCCTGTCGCTTGCTGGCCCACGAGATTGCACCTGATCCGTATTTGAATACGTAGCCAGTGCACGATCTTCGTTTATCCACATCTGACGCCCAGTCTGCGTCTGTGTAGCCTTCTAATTTTGCCGTGTCGCCAAATCTGTAACATATCTTAAAATCAATAGTACTTTTAAGGTATCTGAAAATTCGTTTGACTGCAGCCCAGTGCATTTTTCCAAAATTCGAGTTGAATCGACTGACATCGCTGACCGAAAACGCAATATCCGGACGCGTCCCTTGAACTAGGTACAAAAGGCTCCCAACGGCTTCCTGATAGGGAATGTTGTCGACTTCATCTCCATCTTGGACCATCTTCACCGAAAGTTTTTGGTTCAGGTCACTAGGTGTTGACATCGGTTTCGAGTCCATCATCCCAAAACGACGTAGAATATTTTTCGTGTAAGCTGTTTGGTCAATAGAGATACCCTCCGAATGGTATTCAATATTTAGCCCAACACAATTTCTAGCCGGTCCCATATCTTTCATGTGAAATGAATTGCACAGTTTCTGTTTTAGTTCGTTACGCAATTTCTCATCACTCCAGAAAATTAGGATATCATCTACATAGATTGTCACAATCAATTTTGCGTTTTTACTTAAATAGACACAAGGGTCCATTTTTGACTTTGTGAGTCCAAATGATTGTAGAGTAGAATCAAGTCTTTTGTTCCACTGTCCGCCACTCTGCTTTAGCCCGTATATTGCTTTGTTTAATTTGCAGACCCGGCCAGTTTCATCATTGAACCCCTCAGGCTGTTCTATGTAAATATCTTCTTCGAGATCACCTTGTAAAAAGGCTGTTATGGCATCCATCTGATCGATGCGAAGTCTGTATTTAGCTGCAATCGCAATCAGAAATCTCAATGACGTGTAACGGACAACGGGCGAGTATGTTTCCGAGTAGTCAATGCCATATTTTTGGGAGCATCCCTTCGCCACTAGACGAGCCTTATAACGTACGATTGACCCATCTTTTGCACGTTTCACTTTAAAGACCCACTTTGTTTTGATGATTCTTTTGTCCGGAGGTAGATTCACCAAGTTCCATACATGGTTCTCTTCAAGCGACTTGATTTCGTCTTTCATGGCGCTTTCCCAATTCTTTTTAGAGTTGGAACTCAATGCCTCATCGACTGTGATAGGCTCATTGTCTTGTACATCCAGAGCTGCGTACGAAAGATAGTCCCCAAAATCTCGAGGTTTCGGAACACGTGATGATTTTCTAAGTTCATTTATGGGAGTTTCAACTTCAATGTACGGTTCGAAGCTGACATCACTACTGTCAGTTTGTGCTTCTTCGTCAGATTGGTTATTTTCCTCAGTCTCTGCATCCTCCATTTCTTCAGTTGTCTGCTGATCTGCCCCAACTGAATTTTCATCCTCCAAGTCAGCTGATTGAAAATCATTGACTTTCGGCTCGTTTGCTTTCAGGAACTTTACATCACGACTAACTATGATTGACCTTGAAGAACTATTGAAACACCGGTAACCCTTTTGTGTTTCACTTATTCCCACAAATATCATTTTGTGCGATTTCGGATCAAACTTCAGCCTTTTCGTCTTAGGGATGTGCACCATCACAGGCGTCCCAAATATTTGAAGTTCGCTTATGTTTACTTTCTTTTTAGACCACACTTCTTCAGGAATTTTATCCCCAAGAGTACGATTAGTGGACCGATTTATTACATAACATGCCATATTGACGGCTTCAGCCCAAAATGACTTGTCCAAATCCGCGTCGAAAAGCATACACTTTGCTCGTTCGACCAACGAGCGATTCATGCGCTCCGCCACGCCATTTTGTTGAGGCGAGTATGCGCATGACGTTTCGTGGACAATACCAGCCTTTTTGCAATAATTTTGGAACAATTTGTTGCAATATTCCGTACCATTGTCGGATCTGATACGCTTTATTTTCTTTTCACATTGATTTTCGACCATGCTTTTAAAATTCTTGAATGATTCAAACAATTCTGACTTGTGTTTAAGAAAATAAACAAAAACCTTACGTGTATAGTCGTCAATATAGGTTACGAAATAACGTGCACCACCAAGCGATGTGTTTTCCATCGGACCACACAGATCCGTGTGAATCAGCTCCAATGCATGTTTTGTTTTGATTGAAGCGTTGCTGCTTGTTGGGAATGCACCCCGTGCTTGCTTAGCCATGAGACAAACAACACAATTTTGAACAGCTGATGCGTCTTCGCAAAAATCTATGCCATCTGCAAGATTCTTCACTTTCTTCATGCTAGCGTAGTTCAGATGTCCGAGACGTCGATGCCAGGTCATCGCGTCCTCATTGCAATCCTTAAGAAGCTTGCAATACGGAACTTCATTGTTCAAGCAATAGACACCGTTTTTAGGTTTCACATTAACGATTAGATTGCTTGTTGTTTTGTTGTAAATTGAACAACCGTCGTCGTCAAAGATTACGCGGTTTCCCGCCTCTACAATTTTTGCGACCGATAATAAATTAGCCAACAACTCAGGAACAAGAAGTACACTATTTACTTTAATGTCTTCACCGTTAGCATGCAACTTTGTATTGCCACTACCAAGAACTTGTAACTTTTGATTGTTCGCTGCTCTAATGGCACTTACGGATTCGTTTTTTATGTCACTGACAATGTTTTCGTCCGGAGACATATGTCGCGACGCGCCACTATCGATGAACCAAGAATCGGATTCGTATTCACTCGCTGTCACAAACGCGTGAAAAACATTTGCCATGTTTGCTTGCGCTCCGTTAGAGTTTTTACTACTTTTATCATCCGACTTCTTTTTGCTTCGACATTCTGCGCTGATATGGCCCTTTTTCCCGCACGCGAAACATTTAATTTTCTTTCTTTTTTGATCCTTGTTACCCATTTTCGAGCTTCCAGCACTGTAGAATGCACTTTCATCGCGTTTAGAAGTGTATTTAACGTCCAGCAATTTCATATTCACATTATCCCCCGTTATATCGATACCAGTGCTCTCGATTCCCATAATTAACGGTTTAAACTCATCGGTGAGTCCAGCCAACATGATGGCACCGAGCCATTCATCACTTATGCCGAAGCCGATACCGATTAATTTGTTCGCGGTTGATGTGATTTTGCTTACGTAGTCACTCATAGATTGACACTCATCTAACCGAACAGTTATTAACGCACGTAGAAGTCCGATTTTACGCGATAGTCCGTGATCATCGAAGAGACTTTTCAATTTTTTCCACATTTTCGATGCTGTATCTTCATTTTGTACATGCACGAATAGGGACTCGTCCAGCGACATTACAATGCGCGCCTTTGCCTTCTTCAATTTGTCAACATCTTTTTCGGTTACGGGATCTGAGATGCAATCATCAAGACCAAGAAATTCTAATACATTTTTCATTGCGAAACACCACGTATGATAATTTTCGCTGCCCCGCAGTTTATCAATTGCGTATTCTTTCGTGCCGCTCATCGTTTTTGCTTCACTCACACTTTTTCAGATCACTTTAACCTCAATGTCCGAACACGTGTTTCGAGCTAACCGCAACACCGCTTTTTAAACACTTTGTAACTTATCAACTTTTAGCACAGTCAAATGCGTGGCTCTGGTCTCATAACCTGTTGTTATTTTGCAGAGGTTTTAACACAAATTACAAATTACAGTTTAATAGAACGTAGGTGTTTAATAGAACGTACACTACCACAATGATACAATATTGATACACACATATATATGCCATCTTAAGCTATTGAAGTGTTGCCAACCTAATTTCAACAAAAACATATTATTGTTGGTATATAATTAGGTAGATACATTTGGAAATTTACATAAAGGATGTATTTTATAATATTAATATGCATGCTGTAATTTTATACCAGTAAGTTATACCAACAATATGTAATTCTATATTAAGTATGTGATGCAATTTGCAGAAAGTAAGCAAGTTTGCATACTTATATATTAGGTCATTTTTACTTATCTACTTTATTTAATTATTATGAATTATGTACAAAATTGCAGAATTTTGAGGTAGAAATACAAAATATTTATAGTAAAATATAATTACCAATTTTTTATTATAAAATTTTACAATTATTTTTCTGTAATTTCGCATTTTTTCAGTGTATGTATAAGAGAAATCATCTTGGAACCGGTCAAACAAGTTACAAACTACCATATATAGATTATGCATAAACTTGACATTTTTCAACGCAATACCATGAAGAAATTATTCAGCAAATTGAATCACAAAACCTCGATTTATTTTAAATTACAATTAAGTGCAAAATATTATTGTACAGTCAAGTCAGATGGTGTACATGCGGGGAAAATAAAATTAGATATTAGATTTTTATTTACATACCTACACAATCACGCCATGTTCCCAAAAGAGTGTGACACAACAGTCAAGCTACTAGCTTCATCCACATTCATAATATCTCTCGTCATGGTTGGACTGTTGGTGATTTTTTTTAACAAGAAAAATGAGATTTTTTCAAAAAATAAAAAATCAGATTTTTTTGATTTTATTTTTAAATTTCGAATGTGAGAGTTCATTAATTATTTTTATGTATCTATTATGAATGTAAATAAAATTATATATATATATATATATATATATATATATATTATATTATATATATATATATATATATATATATATATATATATGTATATATATTATATATATATATATATATATATATATATATATATATATATATATATATGTATATATATTTATAAATATATATATATATATATATATATATATATTATAAGTGAATACTTTCATTAAATTAATGTTTTCTCTAAATTACGCCAGAAAAAAATAAAGGTATTTCACCTCGCTGAGTACAAATCTGAGGTCAAAATTGTGTTTTAACCATTTCTAGATGGCGCCACTAGGCAAAAAATGAATATTTACCGATCCCCATATAGTTGGCGCCCCTACTTCGCCAAAATTAAAAAGAAAATATGCCATAATTTTGTGTTAATTATGTGCTAATCTTTTATCATTAAAATTTGCGATAAAACAAAGCAGGAACACGCACGCGTAAAAACACTTCAAACAAACGTTTATTTGTTTGTATTAATTTGTATTTTGTGTCACATATATCCAAATATTTTAATCAAACAATTATTACAAATCAAATTTAATTAAAAAAGTAATTAATTAATATAGATTTAAATCATTGATTAATATTTAAAAAAACAAATGATTAAAATAATTTATAATTTAAATCAAATGATTAAAATCAATCCAACTCTGCCTCTCATACATTCTCTTCTATTCCTACTACTTGAAAACTTTCTCTCGCGCAAGCCTCTCTCTCAGTCATACGACTTCAGCTACTTAACGGACGTCCACTTGCAGTCGTATACCTTCAAAAAATTTTTTGATGGTAATAAGTATCTAAATAGATCAAAATATAATACTACATATAGGTATAGGTTTTCTCAATTAACTATTCTAATATTTATATATAAATCTATTTTATATTATGACAATTTATTTATTACTATAGGCTTTAAAATTATGTCACACACTAGTTTTAAAGATATCTCTAAAATTAATTTTTTGTATATAATTATAATTAAGTTATTTAATTAATTTTACTTTAACATTTCTAAAATTATTGATTAATTAGTTAATATATAATTGTCATTCAGTTCCGAGCTATGTTTAAAGTTTCATCGGAAATTTAGTTTAAACAAACAAACAGACAAGAAAGCGAGTTAATAAAAACGTGTTACCAAATGACACATAAATAAGTTTAATAATTTGTCAACAAACAAATTTATTATAATAAATTATAAATAATTACTTATTTAGTAACCTTAACGAGTTATTAATAAATCGTCAAAATATTTATATTTTCAATATATAATAACGTGTCAACGCATAATAATTTAACATAAATTATTAATGGTAATATTGTTAAAATTTACTTCTTTCTAATCTATTCACAAATTGTTTCTAGGTTAATGAACTAATCTATGAATATCCAGTTAAATAACTACAACTACAACAAAACACAACTTTTATAAAGGCATTGTAGTTGATGTTTTTAGAACAGGTTGTTTTACAAAGTTTTACCAATTAATAAATTGTTTTTAAGATACTAGATTAAAATTGTTTTACTAATTACTATGGTAAGTAATATTGGTGTTAGATAATGTAGCTTCGTGAATAAAGAAATTAGAATTAATTATATAATTGAAGTATTAGAAAAAATTAGAAAAAGAAAACTATTATAACTTAAATATCTCTACGTATTTCTTTTGTTACTTATCCGAATATTTTTAGTCATAAAATGTTTTAGATATATGTAATTAATGCATACATACATATACAATCACGTCATGTATCCAACAAAGTGTGGCACAAACTCTTTCCACTATTCCGAAATAAACTTTCTGCAAACAAGCAACTATATACGACTAGTATAATTAATATAGGAAAAGTATAATGAGTATTACAGTCAAAATTTGGAAGATGTTAAATAAAAATCTTAATTGTATAATCTTAGCCAAGCTTTTGGTGTATATTTTTACATTATTCAAGGACTTGTTCTAAAAGAGATTAAATGAAATATATTAATGAACATTGTTTTATAACTTTGTAACATATTCGAATGTAAGCAGTCAACATAACGTGTGAAAAAATATTGTAGTATTGTCAAAACAATAAAATAAATTAATGGAGATTTATTTTTATAAATGTATGCCTATTCGTTTCCGATAAATTTACGACAAATTTACATCTATAGCAATTGTCATTATGTTGATATTTATGCATTTTATATTAATGACTTTGCTAACTTTCGGATAATATTTTAAAATAAAGCACAACAAAAAAAATTGGTTTTACAACCAATATGCGACTATCTAAGATTTTTTCTTTGTTTTTATGGACAAATGGCTTTGCTAACTTCAGGGAATTTATTTTGTATAAATATATTGATCCATAAAGTGAACGGAAGTACAATCGTATTTGAAAAATTAATAAATTTTAATATATTTTTGTCATATATTTGATATAATTTTGTTTAGTTTATAAAGGTAAGTAAAGGTAAGTCCTAGCGTAAAATGATATAAATAGAAAATTGTGCATCGTAAAATACAAAGTGAAGCACACATCTAAATTTTATTATTATTTTATAAATAAATTTCTTATCGTGTATTATAGGGTATATAAAAGTATCGTTATGCTTTAGATGTTATCTGCTTAAATAGGATTATGCAGAGTTTTCTGTCAATTACCAACTCTGTATTATGCATAAATCACTCGATAAATATGTGTAAATTGCCTCGCATTGATTTGCATGTGAAGCATTCTAAATATGTTTAGTTATTACACTTTTTACTGAATGTTTGCTATGTTTAAGGGGGTACGTAGGTTTTTTTAATGAAAAAGTAGCCCATTTTCAGGAATTATTTTTACTGTACAGGAAAGGCCTAGAGCAATGCGACTTTTTTCATTATGAAAATTGTTTATTGACTTGTATGTCGGATTTTTTGGTCACCTCCCCTCCCCAAACTTCACCCCCCACTCCGCTTCCCGTAAGCCATGTCTGGAATTTAGAGGTATGTGGTTCCAGGAATTCCTCTGCATTGCTTCATCTGAAACAAAAACCGTTTATTCCCCATCGTTTGACGGATCCTTTTTTGAAAATTCGATTTTTTCGCAAAATGGCGGATTTTTAAAAAAAAAAGTCAATTTCGACCCTTTTTTCTGCTTTCTTGGATGATAAAAAATAAAAAAAATAAACATTTTTTAAAAAGGATCCGTCAAACGATTCCAAATTCTATTATCTTTTTGCTGGCAAAAAATGAAACAGATCGATTAATTTGTTCCAGAGAAATCATTGGAACCGACAAAAAAAAACTAGTTCCAAGAAAAACGCATTTAAAGTTTCAAAATAAGTTTTAAGTTAGAAAAGTAAATTTTTTCAACTTACATGTAATTGTGAATTCCAGGGCCATATAAGCATTCCTCCTGTTTATCTTGGGTGTCTATTTTTCCGGACAATCTCTGCCGAATCCGTGCCTCTCGAGTAGAATGCTCCGTTCTTATTGCTGATGATTGGTGGCAGCGACGAGAGTCATATGAATTAGGGTACCTCATCTAAGCGAGTTTCGGAGTTTCGCGACAAAAATCGCTGTAACTTTCTTAATTATTAAGATTTCGAAAAACGGTTTCGGATTCTTAAAGAATATATCTATAAGAATATGCAATAAAAAAAATTGATTTTTTGAAGAAAAAAAAAAAAAACCTACGTGCCCCCTTAAGTGTTTTTATTCATAAATATTTAAAGTGAACTATACATTTTATTTTATACGTCTACGTACAAAAACATGAGTAATTAAAACGGTTGCGAGGGAACTACTTAAATTAGTTAAAATGTGTAAACTGTAGACTGTAGCTAAGCGTACCCGGTAACAGCTGAATAAATATATTTTATTGGGGAAATACTGTGCATACATTATTTTCATTTGACTTTGACATTTTTCAGAAGATGAAATTAAATAATTTGGCCAAAAAAATAAACATGCATTTTAGGATATTTGCATTTCAGATTATGCAAGAAGTTAACGTCAGATGTAATAAATACATATTAGTAGCTTTAGGTTAGATCTCATTTGTTTTATTTCTCAGGTTGTTCAATTTTATAAATTAATGTTTAATATGCTATTTTAATATCCATATGAAATAACTATTGTAAATTACTAGTAATGGTTGTTACATTGTCATATTCTGGAGTTTATTCACATTTTTTTAGTATGCATAAAAATTCCACTCGCTCGCGTTTTAAATTTCAATAAATGTAATATTAGTTTTTGAAGTATATATAAATGAACATTTAAATATATCAATGAACGCCAGATAATAGAAATTGCAATTTAGGCTATTTGCATTTCAAGTTATGCAAATTAACACTAGATGTATTAAATACGCGTCAGGTTAGGTTAGATTAGGTTTTATTTGTTAGGTTGTTTCATTTTATTAATTCATGTTTAATATGCTATTTTAATATGCATATCAAATAACGGATGTGAATTTCTATTAATGGTTATTATTACATTGTCCTATTCTGGCGTTAATTCACCTTTTTCGGCATGCATAAAAATCCCGCTTTATTTTTTTGTCGAATATCTGAATGTGATCAATTAATTTATATTATTATTATTATTATTTTAATTTAAATCATGTATTTGTACTATTGTATTAAATTTAAACTAAATAAGGGTATAAAATATATTTCAAATTCGGTTTGAGCTGTTATTACTCTAGAACTCGACATCCCACCGCCCCACCTATCGACACCACCGACCCTGCTAATAAATTATATTAGTTGCTGTATCATGTAAAATTTAATTCAATTTTCTAAAACAAGTACTTGTACATAAAATATTCCAGAAATATTTTCTCTTCATTAACTAAGTAAAGATAGGTTAGGTGTGTTGCAAGAGATTGCATATATATATATATATATATATATATATATATATATATATATATATATATATATATATACAGGGTGATTTGTAAGTAATTGGAAATATTTTAACTGGAGTATCCTGGGCTCAGAATATGAAGATTTGACACAAAACACTTACATAAAATGTGGCTCCTTACTGAGCTACAGGGTGTTTTCTTTAAAAATTTAAAAACGATTTTTGCCCAGTACTTAAAAACTATTTGACGTATCCTTATCATACTTGGCAGGAAGTGTAGGTACCGTACACCATACTAAATTATGTTAAACAAAAGTTTCTGGCTCCTGCCAGTGGCGTACAACAGGGGCAAGTAAGAGGTTGATCCTTCCTAAATTCTACGCCACTGGCGGAATTGTTATTTTAGTACAATTTTTCAATTCTCCAATACTTTCTGTGTAAAAAACATACTCTTTTTTCGTAACAATAAAGTCACTATTTTTCGAGATATTTAAAGTTAAACATAAGCTGCACCCTTGGGATTTTTTCAAAATTTGCTCAAAAAAATCTGAAAAAATTCTGTAAAATAGAGAAGAAAATTAGCTACATAATAACTAAGTAACTTTTTTCTCTAACTTATTCTGGTTTGGCAGGAAAAATTATTGAAAATAAAAAATTAAAATGCAAAAAATATTAATTTTCATTAATTTTTCCTGCCAAACCAGAATGAGTTAGAGAAAAAAGTTACTTAGTTATTATGTAGCTAATTTTTTTCTCTATTTTACTCAATTATTTCAGATTTTTTTGAGCAAATTTTGAAAAAATCCCAAGGGTGCAGCTTATGTTTAACTTTAAATATCTCGAAAAATAGTGACTTTATCGTTAGGAAAGAAGAGTATGTTTTTTACACAGAAA
Organism: Clivina fossor; assembly: GCA_963966155.1. Classification (NCBI taxonomy): domain Eukaryota; kingdom Metazoa; phylum Arthropoda; class Insecta; order Coleoptera; family Carabidae; genus Clivina; species Clivina fossor. Next base: position 14,180,422 of record OZ014553.1, on the reverse strand, counting down.
GTATTGGAGAATCGAAAAATTGTGCTAAAATGAGAATTCCGCCAGTGGCGTAGAATTTAGGAAGGATCAACCTCTCACTTGCCCCTGTTGTACGCCACTGGCACTAGCCAGAAACTTTTGTTTAACATAATTTAGTATGGTGTACGGTACCTACACTTCCTGCCAAGTATGATAAGGATACGTCAAATAGTTTTTAAGTACTGGGCAAAAATCGTTTTTAAATTTTTAAAGAAAACACCCTGTAGCTCAGTAAGGAGCCACATTTTATGTAAGTGTTTTGGGTCAAATCTTTATATTCTGAGCCCAGGATACTCCAGTTAAAATATTTCCAATTACTTACAAATCACCCTGTATATATATATATATATATATATATATATATATATATATATATATTATTATTCGAAAGGTTGGTGTCATAAAGTCCCAGAGCACTGCGGCCTAGTGGCCTATTGTACTGTCTATATATATATATATATATATATATATATATATATATATATATATATATATATAAATCATTTCTTACATTTGATTTATCGAAGTTAGTGCCAGCCATTTGCTAGTAACAATGTGGGACCTACTACAACATTAGGGAACACCAAAGCAAGATATAACGGTAGTTCGTATGACAGCTAACAATATTGTGCTTAAAGTTCTTGTTATTCGAAATTACACTAAAGATTGTTCAATTCTGATATTAGTTATTGTAAATGCAAATGTATTAAGGTGCGTTTTCTATCTATGCATGTGTTGAAGTGTCGTTTCTTGTATTTTAATTTGAACATTGAAGGTGCGACAGCCCTTAAGATATGATAAATATTTCTGTTTATGTTAGTAGAATTTTTAAATTATGTGTGATAAATTGCAATATATTAATTATTTTAAGCATATATTATAGTATAAATATTAAAAATTTAGAAAATTAAAAAAATAAAACATATTCTCAAAGTGCAGAAAATACAGAACACACACATACAAGACTAAAAAGCAGAAAATAATTATTTAAATTATAAAAACAAATGAATATACTACGTTTTTAAAATGGACTAGAAAGTATAAAATAATTTCTTCTAGTCCTATACAGATTTATAATCCCATACAAAGTGTCCTGAAAATTTGTGATTGCAAATTTTTAATTGTTATGACAATACTTAAAAATTTACGATCACAAATTTTCAAGACAATCTGTATGAAGTTATAAATTTGTAGGGCTAGAAAAAATTATTTTATATTTTTTAGTCCGTTTTAGATACTTGATATATTAAATTTTTTTATGTAAATAATTATTTTATCAAAAAGTAATGTAAAAATTGTCCTGTAACGTCTGTATAAATTTATATATTAAACTGGTGTAAATTAGTTGCCCCAGATTTTTATGTAAAACTACCAAATTTTGTACAGTGTACATTATTACAATAAAAATCTTCAAATTTAACATTCCGTTAAGAAGTATACTACGAGTATAAGGTAGTTAATTATTAATATGAACAGTTCGATTCACACTAATCAAGAATAATGACAAATCAATTAATGCGAAAATAACTGTAATTCAAATTGAATGAGTTGGAAAATTTACGATTAGAAATAGATACGAGAGACATATTTTCAGGCAATATGATTTTATTATATTTAGAAAAAGTGATGCTTCTTTTCTCTTATTTCTATGGTAATTATTATTATGCTAGTATGCTGGTAGACATGCTGGCTGTCGCATTAAAACAATGTGGATTTAAATGGTATAGCAAAGTTAACATTCGCTAAATAAAACTAATTAAGAATGTCGTCGATGTTAAACGTTCCTTTAACATCGATGAATAAATTAGTTTATTTTTTTTTATATTTGGGTAATACTAATTTTTATTAAAAATATTTAAATTGTGAAATAATATAAAAATTCTAACAATAAGTAAAATGTTAAATCTTATTTTTGTATTGAAACAAAATACTAAATATTAAATATTACAGAAATATGTACAGATGTAGAAATGCAGATAATACTCGTATATGAACGAAAATTTCATTAATATTATTACACTCAATTTCATTAAAAATTGTAATTGCTTTTTGTGGGCTTGGAAAAATTTACCAACGATGTAAAATTTTATTTTATACATTCTAATAGTTTCCTTGGTATTCATAGTTTTATAATTATTTGCTACTTGGCTAGGTTGACTGGCACTTATTTCAAATCATTAAACATAAACATGAATCTTAACGTTGGTTGTCTTTCAATTTTATAATTTATATTTTGTACATTTTTATGGGAATTTGCCACTTGTCTGTATTTTTATCATCCGACTGATTTTCATTTTAATTCGAATGATTTCAATTTAATTTGAGATATATCGAATGATTTTCATAATCGAATGATATATTATTTTTCGTTCGAATTATTCCATCAATAATTTTTAATAAGAGAGAAATTTTTACGCTAAGCCTTGAAACATTATTTTATTAAAAAACTTCATTGTAATAGAGCGATGCAAGCGGGCACATTTAATACTAGGTCCTAGTATAGGCCCGCCTATATACATTCTCAAAGAGACTCTTATGTACAAATCCTGTATGTAAGTGTGTGATAAACGAACGTTACAATGTAAAAAAAAATAGCAAAATTACAGAAAAATTGTAGCAAAACTTTACTATAATAAATCTGTAATTTTATTTTACTATAGATATTATGTATTTCTACCTCAAAATTCTGCAATTTTTACATAATTAATAATCATATAAAATAAGTAAAATGTCCTAATAAGTATGTAAAATTGATTACTTTCTGCAAATTTCATCACGTACTTAATGTAAAATTACGTATTGTTGGTATAATTTTTTAAATTATGTAAAATTATAGCTTGCATATCAATATCTGTAATAATTTATCGAAATAATGGGACTTAGTACATATTTTATGTAATAATACAAATCAAATATTTTAAGTGTAATTCATTCATTTCAAAATACATTCTTTATATAAATTTAGAAATGTATGTAATTATACCAACAGTAATATTACAGATCTAAACAAATTTTAGCGATTTATGGAAAATTCCTGACAGAAAATTTACTGAAGTTTTGTAAATTTATATTACATAATGTTTGTAATAGTTCTGATATTATGTATTTTGAAACAATATTATTAAAATTACAGCCAATTCCCACTCACACCACCCATTCACACATCTGACCTGTCCCTCAAAATTTTGGTACATAATTCTCGAGACCTTTGGAGTTCGAGTCCGATACAATATCACGGGCCTACAGCTGCCTGTATGTGAAAAATAAGTAATTAGCAAATATTGTGCGCGCCGTGCACTTTACCTACATACGACCTTTTGTAATTTGATTTGAAACAAATAGCAAACGCCAAGGAAGCATATAATTTAATATGATCTAGCTGGGCTATGAATACGAGATATAAATAATATATGTTGCAATTTTGTTAGTAATATGCCTGAGGGGAAAATTGCAGAACTGCATATATCTGTATTGTAGAAAAGTGCAATTAATTTGCGTAATTTTAACATGTTTTCTTTTTCATTTTGATGTCAATGTTGAAAACGATCGCATTTAATTTTGCTGTGTATATAATCGTTAGTAATTTTTCTTTTTTGCAACATATATATTTCTTTATGCACTGGTGATTATGTTCAAACTACCACGGAAATAAGAATTTACAATATGCATACACTTTATAAGTAAATTTGTATTACTTATATTACATTTGTTAATTTATAATTTATATTTTCTAAAGTTAATATTATCAAATTTAAATCAATTTTAAATTTATTGAATATATATATATATATATATATATATATATATATATATATCTCAACATTTTAATAATTTTTTTTAATAGAGAAACTTAACACTAGAACTACCAACGATTTCAATTTGACGTATTTAGAAATTCGATTTGTTGTTATTTCGTTAAAATGCTACCGAAAAACTTTTCGTTTGGTAACTTTTCACCATTTTTTATGTACTTCAAGATGACATATTCTTTTTTTGAATTAAATAATTAAATAATTATTTTTGCAATTATTTAATTGTCTACCTAGAACTACCGATACGTTAATTTGATGTAATTTCTTAGTTAAATGTTTTTAAACATAATAATAATAGTTTATATTATATTATTTGTAATAGAAATTTTAATATTATATGTTTATCAATATAAATTTTGATTGAAAATATTCTTATAACTCGAGTTCTTTCATTACAAAAATGTTCTTAACCAATATATGATATAAGACATTATAAAAATAAATGTTATTTCTGATTATTTAATAAAATTTATTATTACATTTATTTAAATAAATTAACTTTAAAATACTAATTATTTATTAATTACTCGTATATAACCATTATTATGAAAATATTACACAAAAGTGTATTGTATAAATTGAAAATATAAGATACGTTAAATTGACGTATTCGGTAGTTCTAGGAATACGCAAAAGCCGGTATTTCTAGTGTTAAATAACAAAAATGCTTAAAGATATATTTCTAAGGAATGGCTATGATAATTTTTTTTATCAAGAATGCAATACAACCAAGAGGATCTAGAGTTGTTAAAGATTTTCTTGATAACAAAAACTTCATTTACGCTTCTTTGTCTTACGTGAAAAATGTTACCGATAAAATAGCCAGAATACTAACATCTTACCATGCAATTACATATTCCACGTTTTATAACTTCTAGATTAAAAGCTATAACACAAACTTACTTTTTTTTATGGGATCATGTACATAAAATTGATACCATTAATCAAATGTGTAATTTGTTAACTCTATTACATGTTGTAATAAAACTATTGTTAATATATAAAATTAATAAATATCAAACAAATTTTAAGTTAAAATAAAACTGCTTTATGTTAACGTTCTGTATTAACATTTATTTAAAATCGACGTTTTGACGAAACTCAACGTCCATCTTCATCAGGATAAATGATACAAATGACATTACAGGAAATAACAAAACATATAAACATATAAGTTACTAGGTAACAAATAAGTACCTAGATTATACAATTTATAGATTTTTATTAATGGAAGACAATTTTTTATTGCTTCTATTAATTAAAAATCTTGTTTCCACAACATTCATTATATATATATATATATATATATATATATAGTTCGAAAATTTTTAATTTTTGCAACAGGATACGGTATTAAAGGTTGGAAAATTATAAAAATGCAAGCATTTAAATATCTATCAATTTCTTGTAAAGTCCAATATGTTGCCAGCAATTTTTGGCTTTTTCAGAGAAACACTAAAAAATTTTATTTTACAATTACACAATTATGTATAAAACAATTATTGAGTTTATATGAACTGTTAACGAGAAAATAACTTACATGTACCTATGATTAGAAAAATATAAATAGAAATGTAGTGTGATTTAAATGTTTAGAAATGTTTTATTTTTCTTATTTTCATCGTCATCCAATATATAATTAACACCAGTTTAGTTAAAAAATTAATAATAAAAAAATTTAAACAGTTATTTGAAAATAAAATTGTGAAACAGTCAGTAGTTAAAAAATAAATAAATAAATATAATAAATATGTTAAAATAAATAAATAATAAAATGCACTCAATCAATCAATAAAATTATTATGTACTATAGACTAAGTTAAAAATTTTTAATCAGTATATTAATTTATATTATATATATATATATATATATATATATATATATATATATATATATATGTATGTATATATATATATATATATATATATATGTTTTGCTTTAGAATTCCGCGGACGTTATATGACGTATCTGGTTTCCGGGATTGGTTCCGCGTTGTTGGTTGTCGATTTTGATGACGATGTTTCGGCACAGTCTCATGTGCCATCTTCAGGTCTTCTAACTCTAATTCGAAGCAGAGCAAAAGCACTACTGAGAAGACCTGAAGATGGCACATGAGACTGTGCCGAAACGTCGTCATCAAAATCGACAACCGACAACGCGGAGCCAATCCCGGAAACCAGATACGTCGTATATGTATATATATATATATATATATATATATATATATATATATATATATATATATATATACATATCATAAACTGGTTTGATTGTAATTGAGGAATATTGCTTCTCGTTCTGTTTTGAGACCTTCACTTTTATTTGTCTCTGATGAAATAAGTTAATGTATGTTGATCTGATGTTATAACTTTTTTTAGCAGCACCGTAACGAAAATTTTATAAGAATTCTGTTACATGATAAATACATGAATTATATAATTTTAGTAAAATACAGTGTTGTCAACTTTTCGAGAAAAAATAATCAAAGTTTTGGCTGTTTGAACGATATAAAACAAATTTTAAAAATAGATTATTTTTTATGTATAATATTTATAAAATTTAATTTTTGATTAATACTGCCCGAAATTTTGGTGAAAATATATAAAATTTGTATTCCTATTTCTTAGTATTTATATAATAATATCAAAGTGGTCTATGGGTTTACCAATACACTTCTAATCTTGTTTTTTAATAATATTTGATTGAATTATTTTTAATAATATGGATGTATTTAATATTAGTAATATCGTGCTGCAATATTTTTTATTATCCAAATGCTTGAGAGATTGGCTTGCGTAAGCGAAAGTTTACAAGTAGTAGAAATAGAAGAGCGGGTACGAGAAAAATTATGAATGTGGATGAAGCTAGAGTGACTTGTCTGGATAGGGATGTTTGGAGGAAACAGATTTTGGGATAATGAAAAGGATTCGTGCAACACCCTTTTGGGTACATGGCATAATTGTGTATGTCTTCATGTATCTATAAAAAAAACAATAAGAAATTTAATGTACAATAAAATATATTAGTATTTTATTGTACTTTAAATTTTCCGTATGCTGAAACAATTTTATTAAAAATTACATATATATTTAAATCTAATGATTTATATAGGTAAAAAAATAAAACACTTCTACTTTATAATCTGCACAATATGTTTCGAATACTATTACTTATAAAGTATGTTTTATTTTTTAACCTATATGTCCTGTAAAAATTACTTACTACATGTTACAAGAAAGTCATTAATCTCAACATTAATATGATAATTTATGGCTGCTTAATTGTGTCGGTAGAATATTATTGTAATTTTTTTTAAATAATTGTTCTGGGGCGAAATTATTTTATACATTTTTATCGAATCTATTCATTAATACCTAACCTGTGAACATGGCTACCTCGCTGATATACATTTTCTTTAATATATCATACACTGTAAAAAATTATTGTAAATTTACTTTGATAGTAATTTTACTATGTTTTTTGTTGTAATTTTAATAAATTATTGCAAATTTATCAAAAAAATTTAAAATTTTAATGAAAATCACAGTAAAATTACTATAATTATCAATGTAAATTTACATTGATTTTTTTACGATGTATACATACATCACTACATTTGTGAGTATGAAGTAATTTATCGAATTTAAAGCACCTTATTCGATATATTAATATATAAGAGTTATTACAGATTACAAACACTTGTGTATTATCCAATATGATTAAGATGAAATTGAACTAATCCATCTCTGTGCATTTTTGCAAGGAACTAGAGCAAGTCATATAATTAAACCGAAAGTGGTCCCACTTTGACATTTAAAAAACCATCCAATATATAGCAAGTTACCAGTTCAGACAGATACCAATATTTCGTTTGACATTAATGAACATATATGTATATATGTTGTATATGTAATATATTAAAAATGTCCGCGAAAAATATAGGATCGTCTTACGTTATAACCGGCTACTTAAAGATCACTTGATCCATATTTTGGCGCACCAATTCAATGTTTGAATGTTAATTAACTAAATGGCTAGTTGTTGATATTTACAAAATTAAGGCGTGAACAACTGGATCATTTATTTAGATTTAATTTTATTTTTATTTCCTTTTTTTAATAGCATTGCTGCTCATTTGTTTTTATTGACTTTTTATGCGATTTTTTTTTTAAATAAAACTGTTTTAAAGTTCTTTGTGACGTTTCGCTGAAACTAAGTTTAACATACCTGACTTTATTTTTAGATACCCAGATTAAAATTCCCCAAAATTTGTGAAAAATCTTAATTTCTGCGATTGCAGAGCCATATCTATTACAAAATTAAATAAAAGTTTCAGGAAAAAACCAACATAATTCGAGGTGTAAAATCTAAATCTGCAATTAAAATTTGGTGTTTCAATTTAATATTACAAAATTGACCCCAACCCTACCACCCCTTTGGGGTTGAAGGAGGGTGATCAAGTTTGATATCAGTGAATAGCTTTTTTGAAAACATAAAACACGTATTTTTTGTTTGAAGATGGTATATGTACAATTTCTAGAGTTATTCGACCGTTTATTATAGTAAAAATAAAATACTGTATTTAGCTGAATTTAGCCACTATAAAGGAAATTATCAACCAATTTATTCAAAATAACACTGATTTTGATAGGACGTCAAAGGCAAGACAAGGTGTCATGGATGCTTTGTCCACTTATTGACAACTTTTTACAGAGCGCAAAAGGAAAACACAAATGACATTTGATACCTCCTTGATAAAAAGGCAGAAAATTGGAACTGCAGAAGAACCTGAATGATCTCAAACATAAATGGTGACTTAGAATTTTATTTACATATTTTTATATATCCATTTATTATGTTTCTATATTTGTAAGAAATAAGTTTTTGGTGTTGTATTATTATAAAAATATATATTTAATGAACTTAATTGATAAAATATCTGAACAATTTTTTAATTTTCTACCCGTTTTCCTTTAACCCCATTATTTACATGATGAGATAACCTCGTTTAACGCTGTTTCGTATAACGCTTTACTTCGATGGAACGTATACCCCACGTTAAGCGGAGATTTACTATACTATAAATATTCTGAATTTCTATCACAAAATTCAGTAACTTTTACATAATTCATAAACTAATTAAAAATGACCTAATAAGTATGTAAAATTGCTTACTTTCTTCAAATTGCATCACATACTTAATCTAGAATTACATATTGCTGGTATAACTTCTTGAAATATGTAAAATTACAGCTTGCATATTAATATTTGTAAAATACATCTTTTATATAAATTTCCAAATGTATGTAATTATACCAACAATAATATTACAAAACTAAACAAATTTTATCTATTTATGGAAAATTCCTGACAGCAAATGTGCTGTTCTGTATAACACACACACACACACACACACACACACACACACATATATATATATATATATATATATTTATATATATATATATATATTTATATATATATATATATATATATATATATATATACGTACGTGTGTACTTTATATCCCATTGTTAATATCATATAACATTATGTTTGTAATAGTTCTGACAATATGTATTTTTAAACAATTATATAAAATTACAGCAGTTGTATAATTATACCTAAAAATACTGAGCATCATAGTGTTTTATGGTTTGTAGGTAAAATTACATATTTTTTAGAGTGTATAAAAATTATATTTTACAGTGTTATTTTATTATCAAATCCATAAATATATCCTTAATTTATTTGTAAATAAAACGTAATTTACTACTACCGAAAATTAAAATTTATGACAAATAAACAAAATACTATCCTGTATTAATTAATAAATAAAATACAACCGACAATTTATCGTTAATTTATTAATTAAATTCGTATATTCTTTTATTTCATTTGACATGTACATGCTAAAATCTCTTTACAAGTACAGTTTTCAATTGTTTATTTTATGAAAGTACATATAAATTACTAAACAAAAGAAAGCTAATGTACTTGTTCCATAAAAATAAAATAATAAATTTTCTTTCTAAGCATATAAAATTAACTGGAAGACAACCTAAGAGTAGTAGTAGAAAACTTTATTTACATATAACCATAAATTTTTCAATTCTCTTACTATACTATAAGAAACATTTTACTGACGCATGTAAAATTAATTATTTTATGGAACTATCAATATACTATATACAGTTCCCGTAATTACTAGATGGAACATAGGATCATAGGATCATGGAACATAGGATCTATATGCTCGCGAAGCTGAACATAATAGTTTCTAAACAATTTCTACTTGTATTGTCAATGGTGCAGGTCGTTCGCACACAGCCAAGCTTATAGTAAATTCCAAACCACTCAGACCCTAGCCGATATTAGTTAAATGTTAAAAAGTTTTAATATCAGAAATAATATTTCATTAAATTTCTGGTTTGAGCGCGACGCGAACTAGGGACGTTTGGAGTTCGAGTCTAACAAACTACCGCTAGCCTACGGCTGTTTTAAATATGTATTTGATATATATATATATATATATATATATATATATATATATATAACTATGTATATTTATATATGCTGATTATCACTTCATACGTATGTTTTCACAAAACTTTATTTGTGTAAATGGAAGTGGCTTGTAAGGAACTCTTATTTTTTATAAAAATTATTTTTACAAAAACACGTGGTTTTTTCCATTTAAAATATTTTATTTTGACGTTTCGGCTTATTGGTTAAAGCCATCTTCAGCTGATAATTAAGAGAATAACAACAATAGAATTAACAACTTGAAATATACAACAAATATTAAAATTAAAAAATTACAAACCTTATTATAAAAAAGACATAACCTAACAGGTTGTCACATATTAAATTTGTCATTGGTAAAATTTTTTTTTTTTTTAGAGCTACAGTTTGTTAAAACATTGTAATTTATAATATAAGAGATAATTGTCGGTAATTTAGATAATCAATTATGTATTTTATAACAATTGATAAGAAACACGTTAGTCACACACATGTTGTTGGATGTAGAGTTGCCGGTGTGAAGTTTATAACTTTATTTGATAATGTAAGTTTTCATTCATACTTTATTTATAATTTTTTTATTTTATTTATGTTTCAATAATATAATTTTTGTAAATCTCTGTTTATTAATGTATTATTTAATTTTGTATTTATGTTAAATCTGTTACCATGAAATAAATAATTACAGGTCCTGAAGAAGATGGGATACTGCCATCGAAAGCTAGACAATTAATCATTAATGAGTTTTTGATTTACACTTACCCGTTTTTCTGACTACTTTCCTATAAATTGATTAATATATATATATATATATATATATATATATATATATATATAAATAATAATATTTATTTATATTAACACACTAGAAAGTGCTTACACAAGTTAAATTACAATATTACTAATATGAAAAAGCTGAATGTTACTATTTAATAAACAATTAGTAATTTACAGGATTCAGTCTTTCTTCCTCTATAAGAAGTACAAATACTTTTTACCTGCTTATTGCTCATTCTAATCTTCAAAATAAAGTCATATTTATCATATATGTCACTATAAATATTTTTCATGTTCTATTCGTATTTTTATTTATAATTTACACATTTGGCACACTTAATGTTTTTAAGTAAATTTATTTATAATGTAAATATATTATAAGTTTATGGTGTAATTAAATAAATAAATTTATATTTTGATTATTTCACAAATTATATACACTCTAAAAAAATACGTAATTTTACCTACAAAACATGAGACACTATCATGTCCAGTATTTGTAGGTATAATTACTCAATTGCTGTAATTTTACTTAATTTTAAAATATATAATATTAGAACTCTTGCAAACTTTATGTAATATGATATTACAAACGGGATGGAAAAACACGTACCTATGTAATATTACAGTTTTTAGTAAAGTTTTTTTTTTAGTAAATTTACAGAACTTCAGTAAATTTGCTATCAAGAATTTTCTATAAATAGGTAAAATTTGTTTAGTTCTTTAATATATTCTTGGTATAAATACATACATTTGGAAATTTACATAAAGGAAGTATTTTACAATTATTACAGATATTAATATGCAAGCTATAATTTTACATAATTTAAGAAGTTATAACAAAAATATGTAATCCCACATTAAGCATGTGATGCAATTAGCAGAAATTAAGCAAATTTACAGGCCATTACACTGAAATGTAATTGTGTTGTCCGTATTAATAATCGAAGTATATGTCTATTTCTCTTTGTACAAATTATTTATATTTTATATAATACTTTTTAACAAATTTAAAATCAAATAATATTTTCTGAAAACAATTATAGCAAGTTAGCAGATTAAAGTATGTTTTGATTGTTTCTCTTAATAAATTAAAATAAAATATTACACAGGAAATTCACTTCTAAATTTTTTTATAGTCAATTAAAAAACCAAAAAATCATCTAGTCTAATTTTTGTTTGTTTGTATTTATTTGTTTTAAAGTATCGTTAAATTAAATGATATCAAATGAAATTTACAATAAGAATAAGATAAAGTGAATTAATTAGATACAGGAGGAATATTCTTGTAATAGTTAACCATATGCTGCTCATATATATCATTAACAAGAAAAATTTCAGAAAACGGACTCTGAAATATATTTATCAACATAATAAATCTGCCTATATTTACATGATTAAAATCCTATACTAATTAGTAATATAATATATATTTGCAATGTTCTGTTATTAGAATATCTGAATATATCATTTTATTTCCAGTTTCCTTAATATTATTACAAAATATGCAATATGTTATTATTATATCTGTAATTATATAATTTTTTGTACTATTGTAATATATTAACCCTGTTCGGTTCGCACACTTGCGTTTACTATCATTATATATATATATATATATATATATATATATATATATATGTATATATATATGTATATAGCACACTTGCGTTTACTATCATTATTTATATTTATATATATATATATATATATATATATATATATATATACCGGGTGTCTACTTTTTTTTTGTTACATAGGGAATACAATGCTAAAATTTTCATTTGGTGATAAATTTTCCCCTAATTATTATAGAACAAAAGTACAAATACAAAAGTTGTTTAGAATTCAAAAATGCATCAAATGATGCCAAATTTATCAATATAGGATGTTCCGATCAAGAATTAGAAGCAAATTAAAATTTCCATTTTTGCGCTCTTTACATCAAAGTGCCATGGAAATTAAACAAATAATTTCATTTCTTCTGGAGTTTGAGTTTGACAGATCGTATTTATTTTATTGTTACGTTCTGTATTATTATCATTATTATTGAAAATAATGAATAAACTTAAGGTAAATGAAAAAGTTCAGTGTGTAAAATGGTATTTTACTGGAAATTCGATACGACGAGTAAGAGATTTATTCAGCGCTTTCTTTGAAAACCGTCCCATACCTTCCGCTATGACTATTCGTAGGATAATTAAACAATTCGAAGAAACTGGAAGTGTGTTAAAACGTTGTAAAAATTGTAGAAAAATCAACGCAGAAGATCAGGAGGAGAATTTAAATCAAAATGCAATTAAAGAAAATACATTGAATATACTTTTGTGTGTAACGGAAAACCCAAATGTTAGTGTGCGTCAACTTGGTGCTGAATTAAATTTGCATCCTTCAACAATACATAAGGTACTAAAAAATGAAAAATATCATTCTTATAAATATTCCACGCACCAAGAGATATTTGAAGCGGATAAAATGGCTAGAAGCGAATTTAGTAACATTATTATGGAAAAATCCAATTTAGACAGAAACTTCTTGAAATCTATTTGTTTTACTGACGAGTCTACGTTTACTTTACACGGCGAACCTAATACACAAAACTTTAGAATATGGAGCCAAACAAATCCTCATTTAATGGTAGCAACACGTACCCAATATCCAGAAAAAGTTAATGTATGGGCTGGAATTTTTGACAGGTGTATAATTGGGCCATTTTTTATTGAAAATAATTTAAACAACGAAAAATATTTGGATATGTTGCAAAATCATATTGGTCCGCAGTTAGAAGAGTGTGCAACTCAAGATAATGTTGTCTGGTATCAACAAGACGGATGTCCGGCACATTACAGCTGCAACATTAAATTATATTTGGATCAATGTTTTCCAAATTCATGGATTGGTAGAGGTGGTCCAATTAATTGGCCAGCTAGATCGCCCGATTTAGCACCGTGCGATTTCTTTTTATGGCCATATTTGAAGGAGAAAATTTATAAACGACATATCAAAAATCTTGTTGATTTGAAAAATGCCATTGTTGAAGAGTGCAATAATATAACACAAACACAATTAAGCTCTGTACGTCACGAATTTTATAACAGATTAGGTTATTGTTTGGCAGTTAATGGCGATTTATTTGAACATTTAATTTAAATTGTTAGTTTCGTTTTTGTTCTCCTATATCTTGTATTCATGAATTTTTCTGTTTTATAGGTATATTGAATATTGTAATAAATAAAGAAAGTTTTACGGAGTTCAGCTATTTACTATTTATTAAACTCTTATCCGACGTTTCACTGCACAACTTACAGCATCCTCAGGGATAAGTTTAAATTATTATAATAAATATATTAGGCATAATGCCAGTCATCTAATTCAAATGTATTGTTTTTATAACTTGAAGTTAATAAATAAATTAAACAATTACTTAAAATTATAATGGAGACATTCACAATTTAAAACCACAGCTAGTACGTAGTGTACAGCCGAGTAAAATACCCTTTCATTGTAATAAATAATAAATACTTAATACTTTTTATACTTAATAGCTTTTCATTTACATTAAGTTTATTCATTATTTTCAATAATAATAATAATAATAATAATAATAATAATAATACAGAACGTAACAATAAAATAAATACGATCTGTCAAACTCAAACTCCAGAAGAAATGAAATTATTTGTTTAATTTCCGTGGCACTTTGATGTAAAGAGCGCAAAAATGGAAATTTTAATTTGCTTCTAATTCTTGATCAGAACATCCTATATTGATAAATTTGGCATCATTTGATGCATTTTTGAATTCTAAACAACTTTTGTATTTGTACTTTTGTTCTATAATAATTAGGGGAAAATTTATCACCAAATGAAAATTTTAGCATTGTATTCCCTATGTAACAAAAAAAAAGTAGACACCCGGTATATATATATATACATAATATATATTATATATATGAAAATATATTTTTTCCTTTTTTGCCTTTCGTGAAAAAGTGTTACCGATAAAATAGGCAGAATTTTATCAAGAAAAAATATTAAAGTTTCCTATTTTCCACAAATAAAACTGCAACGCACATTGAAGAGCGTAAAAGATATTATCCCTCTTCAACCTCCGGGATCCGGGTATCTCGTACACCTTGTGAATGCGGTAAAGTTTATATTGAATAGACAGGTAGAACTGTTTCTACTATGTAGATTGATAGTACATAATTATGAGGTCAATTCCTCTAAATCATCCAGATAAATTTGTTATTGCTGAACATGCGTTAGAATATCTTCATGATGTAAAAT
>OZ014553.1:13362500-13457500 GCA_963966155.1 Clivina fossor | reverse complement strand
TTAATAAAATTTTAAGACATAGTCATTAAGTAAAGTCTAGTAGTCTCGTTAACCAAGTTTTTATTGATCCAGATTATACAGGATGATCAAAATCTAGTGTCAAACTTCGCAAACTTTAAAGCACTTTATCTTTCTTATTTCAAATGGGAACCCCTATATATTTTTATATCATTCGATGCGGAATTGAAAAACAAACATTTTTTCTAATTACAACCCTATGGCAATTCCTAACATTTTACAAGTTATTCACCAAAAACTTATTTTATCAACTATTCCAATAGCAATTTTAATTGATAAAAATCGAAGGTGCCTTTGATAAACAATTAAAATTGCTATTGGAATAGTTGATAAAATAAGTTTTTGGTGAATAACTTGTAAAATGTTAGAAATTTCCATAGGGTTGTAATTAGAAAAAATGTTTGTTTTTCAATTCCGCATCGAATGATATAAAAATATATAGGGGTTCCCATTTGAAATAAGAAAGATAAAGTGCTTTAAAGTTTGCGAAGTTTGACACTAGATTTTGATCATCCTGTATAATCTGGATCAATAAAAACTTGGTTAACGAGACTACTAGACTTTACTTAATAACTATGTCCTAAAATTTTATTAACCAGGTACTATTTGCGTTTTTTATTAATTTTTAAAGCCAGTGGTGCAAAACCGACTTTTTTTGGTTTTTATTTTTTTTCGCTGACTTCAACGAACCGATTTCAATAGAATTTTAGGAATATGTAGGCAACCATAAAAGACACCCAAATAAGTAAAAAAAAGTATAGCATGTAATTTAAAAAGATATATCATCATGGCGTAACACTTTATTGGGACACTCTGTATAATCAAAAATATTTTCCTGAAATAGACTCGGAGGTACAGAGAACGCCTGCAAAATATCAAAATCCTAACTTAATTAATAACTGAGCTACAGAAGACGGGAGGTGAGGTGCAGGACCCTGTATATATATATATCAGTGGCGTGCGGTCCATATGCACTGCACACCCTGCAAAAATTAAAATTGAGAGAGACAATAATTTTCTGCACTTATATATTTTTATATAAACAAATTTTTTATAATTTAACACATTCAGATATTGTGCCAATTCGTTTTTCTGTATTCCGGCAGTGCGTGCTGCCCTAAATTCTGCACCTCGTAGCGCATTCATAAGAAATTAACCTGCAAAACCATATAACCAATTTTGTTTTTTTAAGCATTATAATCGTCATGATATGCAGGAAAATTTCTACACGTTCGTTTTGAAAATCTGAGATCCTTAATATTAGTTGAACGTATAAATTCCAAATGTTTTAAAAATTCAAAAATAAATTTTTTAATAAATTTTATTTAATCAGCTGACTAAAAACAAGAAACGCTTTGTTCTATTTTGTCTACGTGCAATAAAACTTTCTGCAGTGCAGCTCTGCACATGCAATAGACAGTCGTTTTGTCGGCGCATTTTGCAAATGTTCTATGTACACTTTTATTGTTTTATTATTATTCTCTCTCAATATTTATGTTTTAATATCATAAAATTATATTAAACATTACTATTTCAATTAAAACAATTTTTTATTATATTAAGTTTTATTATAATATATCAATAAAAATGCAAATATATTTGCGACATGTTATGTTCTCAAACCGTTCAATTTTATCGTTAATCTTAATCTATTAATATAATGAGTTCTAGAATTTATTTATTTCTTAATAATTTAGTCATTTATTTATAAAATTTTGAAACCAAATAAACTGGATAAATCTGTAATAAAATATAATAAAATTAATGCTAATCAAAACTGATAAAATGCAAATCAATAAAAATTCATTAACAACTTGAATACAAATTTTACAACTTTATTTTTGCTTTTAATATTATATGAATCCTGCTGGTGTATCATGGATGCTTTTACAATTAAATAATAAAATAAATTTAAGTATAAAATACTAAATACAATTAAAGTACCTACTTAATTATTATATGTATATTATAAGTGATGCAGAAAGTTATACAATTTCTACGAAATATTTTGTGTGTGACTTTAGATATGTCCAAAAACTATATTTTATATTTTGTTCTTGAATATGTTTCATTTTTTTACATTACATATATTTATTTAATAAACATATTTTTGTTATTCTCTGATTATAAATTTTTTGTCAACAATATTAACTGATTAAATTTAATATTTTTTATAAAATTATGCAAAATAAATATCTTATCGTTATTTAATTTAATTAACAATTGTTTCAACATAAATCGTATTTTCTTTAAAACAAAAATTTTCTTTTTCTTATCATTATTTGTCTAAAAACTGTGACCCGTATTCTAGCACCTTTTAGTGTACTTTTAGATAAAAGTGCGTATATTTTTAATTATTTATTTAAAAACAACTAAATTTTTTTTAGCATTATGTATATTTTAAAATGTTAATTATACTAAAAGTATTTATTTTAAAAAAAATTTATTTTGATTCATAATGAAAGCAAAAATTAATAATATTTTCTAAGCCACCGTTTCGACAATTACTATTGCCTTTTTCAAGGCTCTACAATAAATACAAATATGCGTTACATAATATTAAACACAAATTAAGTTTCACACATGTAATACCAGCTAATTATATTCTGCTGTAAGTACGCTTTTGTTCAGTTGTTCTGTATATTATTATATATGTATATTTGTGTATATAAATGTATTTTTGCTAATGATATATTTTATATTACAGTTTTTCATTTTAATAATAATTTCACATTTGTTTATTTTCCTTATTTGAATAACTTACTTGTAAGTAAAGATTGTTACGCGTTTCGCCAGTTTGGCATCGTCAGACTAACGGTTAGTCTGAAGATGCCAAACTGGCGAAACGCGTAACAATCTTTACTCACAACAAGTAAGTTATTCAAATAAGGAAAATAATCAAGTGTTTAAAAAAAAAATGTATTTTTATATATACATATTTGTATCTATTTTAGAACCCTGAAGAAATGCAATAGTGATTGCCGAAACGTTGGCATATAAGAAAATAAAAATATTTAACTGACTGAATTCCGTCTGTTACTTATTATTTATTTTATAATAATTAATGCTTGTAATATTTGTACTAATCCTTGTACGTAGATAAAATGTTAAATAAATAATTTTAATACAAGTTTTCATACAGAAAAAGATATCCCATTTTCATTAAGCAAAAATATCACATTTTTAAATAATTGCATTAAACGCTATATATATATATATATATATATATATATATATATATATATATTTTGTAGAACTACAAAATTTTTCAACGCTAAATAGGTACTTATGTATTTTGGTAAGTATAATATGTAAATGGGTAAATAAATAATACAAAACTTTAATACACGTTTTTGTTCAAAACATGCTTCTTAAAACTTGTAAGTTAAATAGCAAAAATTGTAATTCTAAATTACACATAAACAATATGTTGAAATAAGAAAAGTAGGATTTTGTTCTGTTTATTTATTGTATATGTTATTTAAATTAAATTTTCCTGATGATGATATACGTAGAGTACGACGAAACGTCGATTTTTAATTTAAATTAATACAGAACTAAATCCTAAACTCTTTTTATTTTAATATAATGCGTTCTAAAAAGTATTTTAGATGTTAACAATATGTTAAATTATGTATAATATCAATTGCCAGCGATGTTTTAGCAAAACTTTCTTATTCTTCATACTAAGGGCCAGCTGCATAAAATATTGTCAACTAAATTAATTAGTTAAGTAAGTACATAGATTGTTAACTGTCGTTGTATTGTTGTAGCAAAAGTTGGTGTTAGTCAGTTAAGATGGTTCGGACATATTGAGCGAATGTCTAATGAACGTTTGGTTAAAAAGATTTATTTGAATGATTTTGATGGTTTACGTTTGCGTGGACGTCCAATGAGTAGTTGGAGTGTTATGATTGAGAGTGTTTTGCGTGAGCGAAAGTTTCCAAGTAGTCGGAATAGAAGAGCATGTATGAGAGGAATTATGAATGTGGATGAAGCGAAAGTTGCTTGTTTGGATAGGAGTGTTTGGAGGCGACTGATTTCGGGATAATGAAAAGAGTTTGTGCCACACCCTTTTGGGTATATGGCGTGATTGTGTATGTATGTATGTATGTATGTATATAAAGCTTCATTGATTAGACAATTGAAAATTTAGTTTCCTAAATAATTAATTGATTAAGTTAACAAAGTTTCATGCAATTGGTTCTAAATATTACATTTGTTTGAGTTACACAGTTCTAACAAATATAATGAAAAGATATCGACTGATATAGAGGATAAAAAATATATGCTGTGACCACAACAGAACCAACCTTTACCGTATTAAATAAATTTATGGAATAGAAAAATTTATATAACAACTATTCTAGTCATGGTAACTAAAAACAAAACTGTCTCTACATAACTGTGCCACCTATTTGCAGAATTACATATATCATTAAATATTAATAATTATTAAAAAATTATTTAGTCGTATCGAAAAATGTTAGCTATAACTTTTGTAAAATATATTTTTTTTAAATGAATCTTTGTTGCAATATATTCGTAAAAAACAAGAAACTGACATCAGTAAATTACTACTTCCGGTTAGAAGATCTTTACCAAAAGTTGATAAAATTGAGATATGCACCTCCAAAAATTTTATAACAATCCGTTCAGCCGAATTTGCTCCACACATGTCCTCAGATCGACATATGAACAATCATTCTGAAAACAGTTGATTTGTGTTATTATAAATCTAATTCGCGCTTATTTATATAATTCTCAATATGTCAAATTTGTTATAATGACATTACCAATAAAATTTGTTAGTTACAATTTATAGTGTAAGTTTTGCTAAATACTTTTGTTTGAAATATTTTATTGTTGCAACATATAAAAGTAATATTTCTGCTTATTTGCAAAAATATAGAAAATCGGTATGATTCTTGTACTTCTCTCACTATATGTGACATAGGCAGCACATACTATTATTTTAAAATTTTTACAACTATTTATAATATAAATTATTCACGACTAAAATATTTATCAAGGAAATTTTTTTAATGGGTATGGTAGTCAAATATTTGGAAAACTAACAAGAAGAACTCATTTAACATGTTGAGCGCGGCGCCGGTTCCTGGGAACCGGCAATAAACTTTCCGTTTGGTCGGCGTCGGTCCCTGGGGACCGGCACTGGACTTTCCGTTTTGCCGGCGTCGGTCCCAGTTAAAAAATAAATGTAGCTATTTCAATAAAATTTATTAAAACACTCTAAACAAAAATGTGGCTTGGCTTTATACATATTACAAAACGTGACAACGTTTTTGAAGTCGCGAATAATTGTATCATCGTATAACTTGAGCGCTCGCTCGCTGCCGGCTGAACGGAAAAGAGAGCAATTTCGGCGCCGCGCTCAACGTGTTAAGAATCGAACCAATCTTTCATGGAATATTTTTGTTCACTTCTTCAGGGCGTAGATCTAAAGTGATTTTCTTCCCAAAATCGAAACCTATAATATGAAAACTGTTTTTGGAACAAAAACAAGAACCAACCATAGATAGACATGTAGTATTTCTTAATCTTCGCAATGAACAATAACATATTCTGTAATGTAATATAAGAAACATAGTTCTTGTCATGAAAATCTGTACTTTCGGAAAACTAAGTGTATGGATTTTGTTAGACATACGTAGCGATTATTTTCTTCTTCTCACTACTGATATTAGACAGATTAATTTGTATTATGATGTAGATTTTAGCATAGTTTGGAAAATTTGTATCGCGTATACATAATTATGTATAATAATTATAACAAAAGACAAATTTTCATTGCGAGAACTACAATTAACCAACTGTCTCCATATCAAAATAATAGTAAAAACAATTAGAAATTGTCTGTAAATTTTATTAAAAATTTTTATCACTCAACAATTAAGTTAAATATGTAATAATATAGTAATTTATTACATATTTAACTTAATTGTTAAGTGATTTTTTTTCTTATATAATTTACAGACAATTTTGAATTGTTTTTACAATTGTTTTTATTATTATTTTGACATGGAGACAATTGGTTAATTATTTCTTATATTAGGTACATTACAAAATATGTTATTGTTCATTGTGAAGGTTAAGAAATAACACATGTCTATGATTTTCTTGTTTGTGTTTCAAAAATTTTTATTCATATTA
The DNA here is from genome assembly GCA_963966155.1 of Clivina fossor. Lineage (NCBI taxonomy): Eukaryota > Metazoa > Arthropoda > Insecta > Coleoptera > Carabidae > Clivina > Clivina fossor. Next base: position 13,451,308 of record OZ014553.1, on the reverse strand, counting down.
TTGATTTCGTTTTTTTGAAAAAAATCACTTTAGATCCACGTCTTGAAAAAGTGGAAAAAATATTCCACAAAAGCTTGATTTGAATCATATATGAGTTTTCTTCTTGTTTGTCGAAACGTTGATTTTAAATAAATATTAATACAGAACGTTAATCTAAAACAGTTTTATTTTAATATAATGAGTTCTGAAAGATATTTTACTATGTCAGTAATTTAATTAATAATTTAAAATTAACTAATGATATAGTTAGTTCATTAATAGCGATTTTAGCACTTTAATATTAAACTAGAGTCAAATTTTATTCAGTTCCTTCACAGTAAAAACACCGAGTTGAAGAAAATTTGACTTCCATTAATTAAAAATCTATAAATTGTATAATCTAGTTATTTGTTACCTAGGCACTTGATTCTATGTTCTGTTATTTACTGTAAAGTCATTTATACCATTTATCTTGATGAAGACGAACATTGAGTTTCGTTGAAGCGTCGATTTTAAATAAATAATAATGCACAATTTTAACTTAAAGTAGTTTTATTTTAATATAATGAGCTCTAAAAGATATTTTACGATACCTATAATTTAATTAATAATTTAAAAATAAACTAATATTTTAATTAGTTCATTAATAGCGATTTCAGCATTTAAATATTAAACTAGTTTTTATTTCATAATATTCAATACTCGTTTCAATGGGTGCGTATGACATTTAAAGTTATTTATTTTGTAATAACGTTGAACAAATAAATGTTCATACTGTCATTGTGAAATTTAATATAATAATAACTCAAAATATTTAGATTTTATAATTTTTCCAAAATTTTACAAGTTATTGAGTCGGCTTCTTCGGCTATGCATCAATGATTGGCCAGTTTAACTATTGACACGTGTTTCGCTTTTTAGGAATTTGTCAGTATGGTGCTTTGATTATTATCCAAAGACAACTGATACAGATGTTAAAGAGTGGCAATAAATATCACCAACGCCATAATAATGCAATAATCATTTACAGTAATAACCTTGAACAAATAAATGTCCATATTTTCATTGTGAAATTTAATATAATAATACTCAATATATTGAGATTTTATTAGCTCTTACGTATTATATTTGCGTGGGACCGGGGCGTTTTGCCGTCGGACATTTTGCCACGGACGTTTTGTCGCCAGCAAGTAAAAAACAAAAGAAAAGATAATTCGATGAAATATTGGTTAGGTTAGGTTAGGGTAGGTTAGGTTAATAGATTGGTTTAGGTGTTTGTCTTCTACCGAAAGCTACGTTTAATACTTGCCTGGCGGCAAAATGTTCCGGCGGCAAAACATCCCGGCGGCAAAATGTCGCGGCGGCAAAACGTCCGTGGCAAAATGTCCGGCGGCAAAATGGCGGCGGCAAATGGTCGCGGACCCTATTTTCGTTGCCTTGAAACGGTATTTGTTAAAATCGATTTTCAAACCGGGCTTATATTACTATACATAATATGTTATAATATGTACAGGTAATATTATTATAATAAGAGTGCAACAAAAGGAAATCATAGTAAACAAACAACTGTGGTACTAGAATCTATTAACATATTCTAAGAAAAATTAAATTTAATTTAATAATGTTTTTCTTAGGTTTACAGTTTGCACAAAGAATAAATAACATACAGCAGCATTAGACTGCTCTTTTGCCAGCGAAATCATTGTTATGTTTTAGCACAGAGCTACTGATTCTGAACCAAACTACATATAATAATAATAATAATAATGTATAATAATATAATATAATAATACATACATACATACACAATCACGCCATGTACTCAAAACGTGTCGCACAAACTCTTTCCATTATCCTGAAATCAGTTTCCTCAATACATCCCTACCCAAACAAGCAATTTTATCCTCATCCACATTTATAATTTCTCTCATACATGCTCTTCTATTCTTACTATTGGAAACTTTTGCTCACACAAAATAGGTACTTTCAATCATACCACTCCGACTACTCATCGGACATCCACGCAAATGTATAGCTTCAAAATTATTCATATATTTATTTTTTTAACCAAACGTTTATTAGACATTTGCTCTAGGTGTCCAAACCATCTTAACTGACTAACACCAACTTCTGCTACAACATTTTTTCAAATTTACACTCATCATACACTAATCTATTTTGTACCCGATTCCTACTAGTTACACAACATATCCCTCGTAAAAATTTCATTTTCATAACATTAATTTTTACTATATCCTGCACATGCGCGGTTATACTTTTATAAATAAATTTTATTTCGTCGCAACCAAAATCTGACCGGGCTAAGGTTTCTTATCTAAAATTTACTTATGTTTTAAAAACGGCCAATCAGAAATTTAATACTTTTTTAAACGTTTCTAAAACAGACTAAAAAGTTTAAAATAATTTCCCCATACAGATTTCTAATCCCAAACAGATCGTCCTGAAAATTTTTGATTATGAACTTTTAATAGCTGTGACAATACTTCTAAAATTTAGAATAAAGAACGTGGGGCGCAACGACAACTACTCCGTACACTCCTTACAATTATCTATTGCAAGCACCCCATGTTTTTCGTTTTAAACCTTACAAGTATTTTTATAGCTATTAAAGATTCACCATTACAAATTTTCATGACAGTCTGTATGGGGTTATAAATCTGTATGAGGGGCTAGAAGAAATTATTTTATACTTTTAAGTCCGTTTTAGAAACTTGTAAATTTTTTTTTTATTTAAATAATTATCTAAAATAATTGTACAGGTTTATCGTGTATAATAATATTTTCTTCTTCAGACAAATTTAACACAAGAACTGCAATGAAGATAACAAAAATCTGTTTAGCATATATAAAACGTAAATAGAAATGTCAGAAATGATTTTTAATAGCATTTATATTGACATCACTGCGCAGGCGTAACTAAAAATTTATCGAAATTTATCAAAACAAACAGGCAATGTTAACGGTCAAGTTTTTTTCGTTGTGTTAAGTCGTAAAACTAAAAACTAAGTCGTAAAACTTTTTTGGCAGTTCGAATGAGGCTTTTTGTCTTTCTGATTTTTAGATAGAATTTTTCGACTTTAAATAAAGACAGCCAAGTTTATTGATGTAACGGGCACAGGTTTGGCTTCAGAAAAATTAGAAAAGCTATAATTTGTTATTGAGATCATATATTTAGCAAATTACATTCTTTATAAAAAAAAGTGAAATTTTACACGGTATATAATAGATAACATGATGTAATTGTAATAATTACACATATAAAATTATTGTTAATAAGGGTCAAGTTAAAATTTATTAAACAATAAATAATAATAAACATAAAATTTTATGCAGAAAATTGTTTTATATTGAACACTGCTAACAACTGCTAACAACTGATGTACATAATCACATAATGTAACTAAAAGAGTGTGACACAAACTTTTTTCATTATTCCGAAATAAGTTTCCTCCAAATATTCCTATCCAGACAGGTATATTATAGCTTCACTCATAATTATAATACCTGTCATACATGCTCTTTTATTTATACTACTTGAAAACATTCGCTCACGCAACACACTTTTAATAATACCATTTCAACTACTAATCGGACGAACATGCAAACGTATACCTTCAAAATCATTCATATAAATTCTTTACCAAACGTTCATTAGACATTCGCTCAAGACCTTAACTAACTAACACCAAATTTTGTAACAAGATATTTTTCAATTTTACACTCAACATATATTGATCTATTTCGTACTCAATTTTGATAATAAAAAAACTTTTTGTACATTTATATAACAAATGTTATTACTATTTGAATATATATATATATATATATATATATATATATATATATATTTACATATATATATAATTTACATAAATATATATATATATATATATATATATATACATATATATATATATATATATATATATATATATACATATATATATATATATATATATATATATATATTTATGTAAATTTTATTGAAATGTAAATTTTTATCATGTGAATGTAATCACGCTATTTATTTTGTTATTACTCTGATTTTGCCATACCCATAAAATATTCCACAAGAGAATTGTGTAAAAAAAAATGCATATAAAATGTAAAAATATAAAAAATGTAAATAATGTATAATTTTAGTTCTTCATTACGCCACTAGGTAGTTTTTTCTTTGTATTTGTCAAATTTGTTTAAATAAGTGATATAAATCACGTGTTTTTATTAGTATGAGTAAAAACTTAAATAGAATATTAAAAATCAGTAAATTTTGTTCAAGATTTTATAATAAATAGTAGTGATGGGCGTAATCAAATCATTTTAATAATCGAATTTTCTGTATTCAAATAAATATCATTTGAATAACGAAAGGATTGAATATAATACAACTAATGAAAATAATTGTACCTATCTGTCAGTTATATTATAATATATAAAAACCGCTAAATAGTATCACAATCGCAACGCTTTATATACAAAATATTTGAATGCAATTTTTAATAACTAAATATTATAATAACAAAAATATTTAAAATTTATGTTACGTTAAATAAATTAATATTTTAATTATTTATTAAATAAAATAAATAGTTTTTGTAACTTGGGTACAATAAAATAACCGTACTAAAATTGAAGTACAGTCAATTCCGCTTAATTGGGGCAGCCGCTTATTTGGGCCAAATCTCAAAGAACAGAAACCAAACCAAGGAACCAACAGTAAATTTACATGTTTAATTGGGACAACATTCCGCTTAATTGGGCCAGTAAATTTAAGATCACAGTACATATTATGTTACAAATATTCACTAGAAAAAATATTTACAAAGAATTTAATATGATACGCTTCATATTTTTTTGATTCACAAGATGGAAAATTATATTTAAAAAACTAGCAAATATGTATCAATTAATTACATTAGTATCGCGCGTTGTAAACTTTATTCCCAACACATTCATTCACGATTTTGTAGAAGTGAAATGTTACAAAAACAAAAGACAGACTACACTTGACATATTTTTGGATTGAATTAAAAATGTATGTACCTATTTATTATTTTATTTTGGAATTTATTATTATTTTTTCTTAAAAGTTTATATTTTTTGGTTATATGTAGTTTATAGTTTTGTCCAAGAATTTATAAAATAAAATTATTGAAAGAAAAATATGGATTGTTAAATTTTATGTAAAATTCGCTTAATTGGGGCAGCCGCTTAATTGGGCCAAAATGCTCTAGTCCCGATGTGTCCCAATTAAGCGGAATCGACTGTATTTAACTATATACATACTTTTATTATTTCATTTTAATTATGTTGGAAATTAAAATTAAATATAAATATTTATAAGTTATAATATGTTGTTATCTTTTTTTCCTCCTCACTTTAATTACATCATCTATCAGTCAAAGTAGCTTCCTTGGTATTCATATTTCCATGGTTATAATAATAATAATGACTTTATTGCCCAACAGTTTTACAACCAATTACAGGACAAAATACACATAAAAAAATCAGTTTATATACATACACGGAGAAAAATGTATTGTATGCAGTACAATAATTATAATAGTAGATATAATATTTTTTTGTAACCGAGTGACAACAATATGGAAATTGTACAGTGTACAATTTAAATTTATTAAACATTTTAACAATAAGTTATTGTAAAAAAATATGTACAATCTTCATATTATATGTAGTATAATATAATTTATTATGCTATTATTAACTATGTATTATACCCAGTATTATATAGTTTGTAGTTTTATAGGATGGGATTTGTAATAGAAATAAAATTTGTTTAGTATCATTTACAATAATTTATTATAATATGTTTATAAATTATCTTAAGCATACATATATTTTGTTATTTTTCGACAATATTTGCAATACAGGATCAATACTTAATAAATTCGATTGATTTACAGTCACAGTCTTATTATTAAATTCAACGTCATAACAAAAAGTATGAGATGAAAAACCAATTGTATTTAATTGATTACATATAAAAATTATATTATCTTTTATAACAAGAATATGTGTAATTTTTCCAAAAACTGGAAAACCTTCTATATCAATATCAATATAGATAATATAACCAATTTTATAATATGTGCCATACAATTCAGTCCAATTTACACTGTAAAAATTATTAAAAGTTTTATTTAATATTTTACATATATTTTCTGGTATTGGATTTGCCATTGAACATTTGCATAGTTTTAATTCTCGAACTTTCTTCAGGTAAATCAATGTTAATATTTGTGTCAGAAATTTTATATACATTTTCAAAATTTATAACTGAATTTTCATCTCTATTCTGTTCTTCGAAATTATTAATAAAGTGGCATGCATTTAAATGTTTCCGAAAAGAATTTACTGAACTAAATATTCTGTAACAATTTTGTTCTGCGCATTTAATAATCTCATTATTTTCATATGAATGTATTAACTGTATATGTGACATAAGTGCTTGAATTGTATGGCATTTCATATTACAAAATGAACATTTAGGCATTTTTTTTTAAATTCTACAAAATTTAATAAATCAAAAAAAAAAACGTAACGAAAATATTACTTATAGTAATGTAAGATCTTTTTTTTATCTTTAACAATATATTTTAAATGTGATTAAATATATCGCCATTTAGGCAATTCAAATTATTAATTACTAACATGAGAATATAAGTATATGTAAAACACTACTGTAAAAATATATAATTAAAAGAAACTAATTTTTATATTAACGAAAAAAATATGCTTCAGCAAAAAACAAACCTAATTTAATTTATAAACTGATTCAAATCAGTTAGTAATTGCGACACTGCTGGATATTGAATATCATAGTTAGTTTTTATATTATAAATGTGCAATTGCATAAAAAGCCATATTTGTTTCGATTCGATTCCTTGTGCTAGTTAGTCTTTTAGGAGCAGTTGATGTTTTTGGATGGTACGGAATAAAATAGACTGATTGTTCTTCTTTCGGAAAAATTTTAACGATTTTTTCTGCAGCTTGTGAAAATGCTGTAGCTGGAATTCTAAAATAAACATATATATAAACATAAAAATTAAAAAGTAAATAAAAAATAATAACTCACTTATAATCCGGAAATGTTTTTAATAAATGTTGTATAACAACATCTACAACATCTGATGTGGATGGTGGCGGCATTAATTCCGATGAAGAGAGAGGTATATCAAAATCTAAATCACTTAGAAATAGATCTGCATTCTCCGAAGTTATTGTAATTGTGCTATCGGAACTCGAAAGTACGGGATCAGTATTTTCTTTATTCTAAAAAGAATAAAATTAACACACCAACATAAAAATTCATATAAATATACATACAGCATCCGAATGTTGATCATCACAAATTAAAGCGTTTTTTGTTATTCTAAATTTATTTAAAAATTTTAACCGTGCGCCAATTTTTGGTATTAATTGGGTTATGATATTCTCGGTTAACAAACTGAATGCTTCACTGTCTATTCCTTGATCTACAATAAATAAATATTGATTTATAATGGTTTTATGTAATTATTTTACTGAAACTGATATACATAACCACACATGCAAATAAACATTAAACCATTCCAAATTGTAAATTTGTGAAATACACTTTCAAATATTAATTTTGTTGTGAATAAAAATTCTATATATCACATATTAGCTAATTACATACCTTGAAATATCTCAATTAATTCGAGGACTTCCCATGATATTAAAATGTTTCTTGTAGTTTCATCCATTTCACAATAATATTACTAATTTTATCACTTATTTGTATTTTTACTACTTTCAATTTGAACTTTTTTATATTTCAACACAAAACGTAAGCGATGTGATGTGAATCATACGTATGTAGATATACAAATGGCGCATTTCATGTTGTTCGTGAACACAATGCCAGCGTACAGCTGTCATAATAAAAATATTTAGTTAATTATAAAATATTAAATTGTAAATTTATTATTTTACAAATATAGTATTGTATTTTCAAATAATATTATATTGTACAATTACGTTATTACAATATCTTATAATATAATTTACAATACGTATGTTACATTTTACAATAAATAGGTTTAAATATAACCGTTTTGTATCTGTAACAAGTCAGTTTTATTTAGAGTACAAAGCATGTTATATGATGTAAAATATTTATTGTATTCAATACAAAAAATCGTTTTATAATATTTTTTTAACAATCTTTTTTCTCCGTGTACAATAATGTTAATACATATACAAATATATTATTTGCTAACTTAATTATTTAAGCTATTAATTAATGAATATAGATTTTCGTGAAAAATATCAAAATCAGTTAAATAATTGTTAAAATTTCTGCACATTATGTTAACTGGTGCCGTATATAAAATATTCGTTCTCGAAGAATCGCAATAAAACATTAGCGTAGAACGAGATGAAAGTCTTGGAACAACTCCGATGTAGTTTAACGTCTAGTACCTAGCTTACGCCCTACCCAGACGGCCCACATGGGCGCGTGATTTGGATACGCCAAATCAGCGCGGAGAGAGACACTGATATATCCCTCTCCTCTCAGTGTCAGCCTTCTGGATGCAAGTCCTCCAGCTCTTACTGATTGAAGCAGGTACCATTCATTCCCTACTAACTCTGCAGGTTAGCACCCGAGTTGTAGACGCAACTCACACGCCAGGAGGGGATTGAACTCACAAGAACACCCCTCCCTAGCCAGCATTTGGCCAACCACTGCCACTACGAATCCAACCTCAACCCCCACCAGTAGGCAACTGATGAGCCCGTAGTACCAAATTACATCTCTATGGTCAGATGTTCGCACAACCTCCGAAAAGATGTACTCCCAGTGTAGTGCTTGCACACATTGGTACTGGTTGACCAACTCGGGTATGTGGTGTCGTTACTCACCAAAAGCACTGGCTCGTGACCCGCACAGCGGCGAATTATCAGCTTATACTGGTCACGAGTACCAAGGCTCATCTCGGATACTAGAATTTAGGGCTTAGCCCAAATTCCGACACCTCAAGCGATGGCCTTGGCCTTAAAACCAAGGCTCATCTCGGATACTAGATATAAGGGCTTAGCCCAAATTCCGACACCTCAAGCGATGGCCTTGGCCTTAAGAAATCTGATTCTAATTCGTATATAAAGTGATTATAAACAGGAAACCAAATCAATGATCCATATTCCAATTTGGATCGTACATAACTGTAATACAACATTTTAACCACGTCAATATCATTGAAATCTTTGGAATTTCTAATTATGAAACCTAACGCGATTGTGGCAGATTTAATTATATTATTTATATGATTGTAAAATGTGAATTTTTTGTCAAAAGTAACACCCAAATCTTTTACAGTATTGACGCGGTTTAAAATATGTTCATTTATTTGATAATCACAAATTAGCTCCGTTCTTTTGCGTGTGTAGGATAAAATTTGGCATTTATTAACATTTAATTGCAATTTGTTTTGAATACACCAATTACTAATAATATCGAGATCATTTTGTAAGTGCAAACAATCGGTAATTGTATCAACACGCCTAAATATTTTTAGATCATCAGCAAATACTAACGTGTGAGATTGTAATTCATTACATAAATCATTTATAAATATTGCAAATAGTAAAGGAGCTATATTGGATCCTTGAGGGACCCCGGAAGTAACAGTGAAGGAGCTAGATTTATAACCATTGTAAGTTATGAATTGATGTCTGTTTGTTAAATAAGATTCAATTAATTTGATTAAATTTTCGTGAATACCGCAGAGATCAAGCTTATTAAGTAAGACATAAAAATCAATTTGATCAAAAGCTTTTTGTATGTCTGTATAAATACAGTCTACTTGACCTCCACTATCAAGTACTTCTGATACATATTGTGAGAAAACTGCTAAATTGGTAATCGTTGAACGTTTCTCCATAAAACCATGCTGTTCGTTAGTTATTATGTTTTTAACCGAATTGTACAAGTGAGTGTGCAATATTATTTCGAATAATTTCGAGAAATTACAAAGAATAGACACGCCTCTATAATTTTCGATGTTAGCAGCATCACCTTTTTTCAAAATAGGACACACTCTCGCAGTTTTCCACAATACTGGAAATTCACATGTTTTTATTATTAAATTAAATATATGAAACAATGGAGAGCTTAATGCAAGAATACAATCCTTAATTAATTTATTTGCTACTTGATTTAATTGACGCGCACTGATTTCGAATAATTAAAAAAATTTTAGCTTTAAGATTGTCTTTCAATTTTATAATTTATTTTAAGTATATTTTTATGGAAATTTGTCACTTTTTATTTGTTCATCATCCAAATGATTTCAATTTAATTCGAGATATCTCGAAAGATTTTTATAATTAAATGATCGAATTTTTTTTTCGAATTATTCCACCACTAATAAGTACAGATTTACCAATTATATGTTGAAAATGTGTTACATTTATTCAATAATTGTATCTAATTTTGTGATATTTTTTACCACTTTGATTGCAAGGAAACATATACAAAATGTAAGAAAATGTAACCATTTTTAGCTGTACAAAAATGCGACGTATTAATTTAGTAGCACATTTTTTTTATGAAAAATATATTTAAACCATAACTTTAACAAGTTATTGTCGCTCAAATTTGTTACTTGAATAATAATTATTATTTTGAATAATAATTAAAACAGTTTTTACCACTTTGACTGCAAGGAAAAAGTGGTATAGCGTTTGGTACGGTGTCTGTAACATTTTCAAAAAAAAATAAAATTGTATATAGAAATCTTTCATATAGCCTCTAGATGACGAATCTGAACTTAGTTTATGTAGGTGTATGGAGGTGCGTCGTCAGCTCGCTCGCTCGGTCGTAAGACAAAATTTTGTGATCGCAACTCCTCCTAGACGGTTCAACCGATTTTAATGAAATTTTCAGAATAAATTTGCCTAGTGCCCAAAATGGTCATGTGGTTTTGGTTTTTTCCAGTGATGCCAACTTTCCGAGAAAAAAATTACTAAAATTTTTAAAAATTTATATTGGCTACATTATTTATCCAATTTTGATCAAATTTTCAGGAAAGATTTTCCTAGTGCCCACATAAATTACATAATTTTAATATAATACAGTGTTGCCAACTTTTCGAGAAAAAAATTACTAAAATTTTTAAAAATTCAGTGTTGCTACATTACTTATCCGATTTTGATCAAATTTTCAGGAAAAATTTTCCTAGTACCCACATGCATTTCGTAATTTTAATAAAAATATAGTGTTGCCAACTTTCTAAGAAAAAAATTACTAAAATTTTTAAAAATTTATTACGGCCATGTTGTTTAACCGATTTTGTTCAAATTTTCACAAAAGATTCTTCTGGTAGATAATTACAACAAAGTACAGTGTTGCCAACTTTCTGAAAAAAAAATTACTAAAATTTTTAAAAATTTATTATGACCACGTTATTTAACCGATTATAATCAAATTTTCACTAAAGATTTTCCTGGTACCCGCATAAATTGTGCAATTTTAACAAAATACAGTGTTGCCAACTTATCGAGAAAAAAATTACTAAAATTTAAAAAAATTCATTGTGGCTACATTATTTATCCGACTTTGATCAAATTTTCAGAAAAGTTTCTCCTAGTGCTCACATAAATTATAATTTTATTAAAATACAGTGTTGCCAACTTTCCGAAAAATAAATTAATAATTTTCTAAAAATTTGTTATGCCCGCATTATTAATCCAATTTTAATCAAATTTTTACAGAAGATTATCTTAGCGCCTATAATATTATATATTATCAATATACAATGTTGCCAACTTTCGGTAAAAAAAAATTTTATTCCTATTTCTTATCATTTATATGATAATGTCTAAGTGGTCTATATATGGGTTTACCCATCTACTTCTAATCTTGTTTATTCAAGCGTTTTATATTATTAACATTACATTGTTACTATATTGTCTATGAAGAAAGAGGTCTTTATGTTACTAGTACAATAACGATATCAGTAGTTAGTTAGTATATATGTCACTGTAAAAGCTCGAAAATTGGTAAATCCTAGGATAGAGGCGTTAAACCTAGGATTTACCAATTAGATGTAGTAAATGTAGGAAAAATGGTGTCAGTTATTTAATTTTGGGCTTTTACCAAGTGAAAGTGTTCAGGTTAGGTTAGGTTAGGTTAGGTTAGATAGTTAGTTAGTTAGTTAGTTAATTAGTTAGTTAGTTAATTAGTTACTTTGTTAGTTAGTTAGTTAGTTAGTTAGTTAGTGGCGTGGCAGAAGTCCGAAATTATATTGATGATACATTTTTTCGTAGTCTTACCGCATAAAATTGGTAAATCCCTAAGTTTAGTGCGTACATTCTAGGATTTACTGTTTTTCGAGCTTCTACGGTAACACATACACCACTGGTGGCAACAATAATATAACTACAACGTCAAATGTTTTTAATCTGACATCTTCAGCAGCCGTATTGACAAACTGTTACGTCAAGTTAAGTTAATTGACTATTGCATTGTTTATTTTTGTTTGAATTTTAATTAGATTTTTGAAAATATGTGAAAAAGCGCAAAGAATACAATCTGCACAGTCCAGGCTGCTCGAAAACTGCATATTTGACGAAAGTAATATACTGTCAAGTGTAATTAATTTGACATCTCCGATAGCTATAGTAATAATTATTAAGTCAAGTCAGACAATTGCAGTGTTTATTTTCGCTTGAATTTGATTATTGAAAAAGTGTAGTGATGTGTAAGAAATGCAATGTATACCATCAAATTTATAAGAAATTATATGTCCGGCCAAAATAAGATTGATTCTCACAAAACACGTAACAGATTTAAATAATGTATACATATGCATACTATTTTACATCTGTTAGTAAGGGGTAAGGTTACTTGGTATGTATTTTTATTTAGTTTTAGTTTAGTTTCGTTTAGAAAGCTTAAAGAAAAAATCGTATATGTAACTCGGAATTGAAAGCTTTTTCTAGATTTCGTCCAGATTGCTTGGCTTCGGCTTTTCCTTAATCACATATACAGTGTGTCCCAGGATTGATGTTACAAGAGGTGTAATGGACTAAAATTTTTTGAATTTCATTTCAAGATTCTGGAATTAAGCCCTGCTTGGCGTGAAACGAATTTTAAGAATTTTTTCGTTTTTTGAAAAACAAAATGGCCGTGACGGTGAAGCAAGAACTATTTTCTTTTCAGGTAAAGTACCCTTTTTGTTTAGGATACGACAAAATTTTATTAAGAAAAGTTGTTTATAATGACAAATCATGGCCGTATACCAAACTTCAGGACGATCTACCTACTTTCATTAAACTGTCTGTTTTAGATTGAACAAAATAAATTGTAGGTATCTATTAATTTATTAAACTAAAAATAAGTTTCAGGCCAAGCAAAACTTTTTATGAAGAATACCATTTTGCCGAAAACTTCAAAATAAAAAAGTTTACAAGAGTGCGCAACCCCATCCGGGGACACCCTGTATATATATATATATATATATATATATATATATATATATATAATAACTATTAAATAAATTATTAAAAATTTCAATCTATTATCTAATATTTTAAGTAAACAATTTTTTGGTTTATTTTGATAGGACGCATCGTTATTAAAATAATTATTATTTTATTAATTACAATATGATAGAGTAAATACACGAAATGTTTATGGAAAATAAAATAAAACCTACAACTTTCGATGAGCTTCGCCATAACATAAATGCATATCGGCGTACTCCGCACATGTAAATTGAACCATTGCAAAAATAGACTAACTTAAATAGCAATAAGTAATTTCACCGTTAAATTTATTACAAAATGTTTATTCACATGTATTGTTGTATTGTTTCTGCAATTGTTCGTTTATCGCAGATAACGCGATATCGCATTCATAAGAGGTGTAAATAAAAATTTAAAAATTTCATATTTCGAAAAACAATGAGTATTGGACCTAAGTGTATTAAATTTTTTTTCTTGTTTTCATCTTTACAATCACCTACCAAAGTATATATATATATATATATATATATATATATATATATATATATATATATATATATATATATATATTATGACGTTTTTCTGAGTATTATTTTATTTATTTATTTATTATTTATTTTGGCTCCTACCTGAATCCGCCATACAGCTCCGGCTACAGTTGGTTTGGTAGGCACTAGGGGTGGGTTTCAGAGGCGCCACTGAGATATAAAAAATTTACAAGTATCTCAGAAACTCGAAGGCCAACGGTTAGGACAGACACAAGGAAACGATAATTTATTGGATAATGGCTTCAGTTTTGTTTATGGAATTATTTATTATGTATTTATTTTTTTTTTTTTTTTTTTTTGAAATGAAACTCAATTTGATGCAGCAGAATTGAATTTAAATAAATTTTATTTAGTTTAGTAATTTTCTCACAGAGTTTTTAAATTATTATATTGACTACAAATTGTTTAATTGATTTTTGGGCAACAAAAATATGATTGATAGATCTTACGCTTATGGAAGTTACCGAGCAAGGTCCTAGCTAAGTCCTCTTCTTGTTGGAGTAGAAGGCTGAAGGCTTCCAGCCAGGACTGTGAGTTGGTACAGCTCGTGGACGACAAATATAAGCTCAAGTGGTCGAGCTGATTTTCGTAAAACGAGCGATTTAAATCCTCAGTGATCTAGTCACCTAATATTTGGAACTGGAACGATTTTCCTGAGCCGTGTTTCGGATAGATCGATTTTTATCAGCGTACTTTGTCTTAACTGACTGAGGCTGGTTCCACCTGGAGACGACGACCAAACGACACAGCCCTAAACTGAATCCTCCAGCAACAACTACCACCAACCCTGAAAAACCATATACACACAACAGTATCCTTGCTATGACTGATAAAATTTTATACAAGATATAAATTAAGTTGCCCAATAAAAATCACTGCTCATGAGCTTACAATGTTTTCTAAATTGAACAGAATAATAATGTAACTAAGTGAGAATATCATACACAAACTATTTAAAATATTTAACAAAAATACTAGTACAATTCAAATACAAAAAAATTACAATAATAGAAACAATAGTAATTCGCAAATAAGACAAATTGAGCAGAATAATTAATACAATTTAAATACCAAAATGTTAATAATTTCATCAATATCAAACAAAAATTAATTACCAAATATAATTTACATTAGGGCAGATATCAAATAAATACAAGAATCGTTACAAAAACCAATGCTACTTACAATTTCTCTTTCTATGTGAAAATGCTGCCACGGAGTGCTCCAAATCGAACTTCGCAGAATCTTATTAATTTTTTTTAGATTGAAGCCAACAGCGGAAAAAATCGACAACAAGAAAGCTGGCTTCAACACAATCTAAATTCTCAAACATCAACTACAATAAATACAAATTAATAAGAAATGGCAAGATCTCAGCTAATGCTGCGCCAACAGCGAAGTTCGAAAAACAAGAATCTTTCACACAAAAAGGAATGACGTCACACACAGCACAGAATTTTCAAACAACAAAAATTTATACAAAAAATAGGAATTTTAACAGGAAGTAAAGACGGAAGGAAAAAGACTCGAGTCACAAAAATAGGATCACAAACACTACATGATTATGGCTCGGACTCCGGCTGTGCTAAAAACGATAGCAGAAAAAGCACGTTTTTTCATCATCAAAATTAACATACTCAAAATTACGAAATTAACTCAAATAAAACAAAAATATTAATCTCGATCACTAACACGAACATTATTAAATCATATTTTATCAATAAAAACCGAAATTAATAACGGATGACGAAAATAAAACAAGATATTAAATTCAAACTTACATATCCGATCTCAACACAACCGCAGCCAGTACCACAATGACTTGTTCATGCATAGTTTCCGGCAAGCTAGCGAACGCTCGTGACCTGACGTCATAGCCAAAAAAATAGTTTTGCGCGAAATTTGAACTTGCAATATTTAACCAAATTGTAACAATAAAAAATTGTTACACTCCCCTTTTTCCTCATAAAAACAAAAATTCGTAAGCGTCGTAATACAACATATCGTCACCGTACGATACATAGAGTCTTTCATCTTGAATTACACGTACGGCAACAATCAACAACTAACCGAAGAATCAAAATAAAATTCGTACGCGTTCCAATACAACTATCGTCGCACGCGAGACATGGCACATAGCCCTGAGATTTACACGCGCTGCAACAATCAAAAAACTAACCGAAGAATCATCACTATCGTCGCCCGCGAGACATGGCACATAGCCCCGAGATTTACACGCGGTACAACAATCAAAAAAAAATACGAAGAGTGGCTCTCAAAAAGCCCGAATACTAGAACGCCGGTACGAAGAGAACGATAATTTTCGCCATCACTGCAACAAACAAGCCAAGGGCTACTACGCAGAGCGAAAACTCGTTCAAACGATACGCGAAGATCACGCTAGCTCTCACCAAAAATAAACCGAACCGTGAGAGAGCGCTAAACGAAAATACGGTAATTTTCGCCAACAAAATTAACTTACGACGAGAGAGGAATGAGAGAGATTTTGCACAAAAACGGTTACTCGCGCTACTATGACAAAAAAATACGACACGAGAGAGCTAAACGATAAATGCAATAATTCACGCCCGAATAATATCAATACGATAATAGAGAGTTGCGAGAACGGAAACAAAGAGCGATAGCAAGAGAGGGTGAGAGGAGTGATGAGAAAAATGATGAGAGGAATGCTGAGAGTGAAAGAGAGTCAGTTAAGTTCAAAAATTAAAATCTCTAAATTCTCTTGACAAAATTATACTGAATATTACGCACGCGATAGCTTTAAAATTATAACGAATAAACAGCGTCGCTAAACCGTCAGAGGAAAGTTGGATAAAGCAAAAGTGTGTATCATACCCAAAAGATCATGCAACTTAGATTTACAGCACCGTGCATCCAATTCAGCAGGCAAACATAAAGCGGTTTGGACAAGCGAGGCACCCTCCAACTCCAACTGCAATAACCCCGTCAAGACTGTCCTCAAATCTGCGATCGTACCAGTGTTATCAGCATTCCGGATAGACAATTCATATATAATTTCCTCATCGGAAAGATGCTCAAGACCGAACGGTAAATTGGCCATAATAACAGAAAAATATAATATTAATACAAGAAAATATACGGTGTGTAGCAATGGTTTTACAACAGAATATAACAATAATTTTCTTATACACTAAAATCGAATAATAAATAACAACTATACTGAATAGTTAGTAGCACTGATTTTTATAAGCAATACAACTCAAAACAAAACCATTAACCAATCTAAGGAAGGAATGATAGGATTTTTACCACACCTAATGAATAATTGTATGTCACGATTAAGTATAACCAAAATAAAATATCAAATATCAATTACAAAAGACGCCAATCAGAAAATCAACAAAAGCCCCAAGTTGGGAGGCGCCAAAATATGTATGACGTTTTTCTGAGTATTATTTTATTTATTTATTTATTATTTATTTTGGCTCCTACCTGAATCCGCCATACAGCTCCGGCTACAGTTGGTTTGGTAGGCACTAGGGGTGGGTTTCAGAGGCGCCACTGAGATATAAAAAATTTACAAGTATCTCAGAAACTCGAAGGCCAACGGTTAGGACAGACACAAGGAAACGATAATTTATTGGATAATGGCTTCAGTTTTGTTTATGGAATTATTTATTATGTATTTATTTTTTTTTTTTTTTTTTGAAATGAAACTCAATTTGATGCAGCAGAATTGAATTTAAATAAATTTTATTTAGTTTAGTACTTTTCTCACAGAGTTTTTAAATTATTATATTGACTACAAATTGTTTAATTGATTTTTGGGCAACAAAAATATGATTGATAGATCTTACGCTTATGGAAGTTACCGAGCAAGGTCCTAGCTAAGTCCTCTTCTTGTTGGAGTAGAAGGCTGAAGGCTTCCAGCCAGGACTGTGAGTTGGTACAGCTCGTGGACGACAAATATAAGCTCAAGTGGTCGAGCTGATTTTCGTAAAACGAGCGATTTAAATCCTCAGTGATCTAGTCACCTAATTTTTGACACTGGAACGCTTTTCCTGAGCCGTGTTTCGGATAGATCGATTTTTATCAGCGTACTTTGTCTTAACTGACTGAGGCTGGTTCCACCTGGAGACGACGACCAAACGACACAGCCCTAAACTGAATCCTCCAGCAACAACTACCACCAACCCTGAAAAACCATATACACACAACAGTATCCTTGCTATGACTGATAAAATTTTATACAAGATATAAATTAAGTTGCCCAATAAAAATCACTGCTCATGAGCTTACAATGTTTTCTAAATTGAACAGAATAATAATGTAACTAAGTGAGAATATCATACACAAACTATTTAAAATATTTAACAAAAATACTAGTACAATTCAAATACAAAAAAATTACAATAATAGAAACAATAGTAATTCGCAAATAAGACAAATTGAGCAGAATAATTAATACAATTTAAATACCAAAATGTTAATAATTTCATCAATATCAAACAAAAATTAATTACCAACTATAATTTACATTAGGGCAGATATCAAATAAATACAAGAATCGTTACAAAAACCAATGCTACTTACAATTTCTCTTTCTATGTGAAAATGCTGCCACGGAGTGCTCCAAATCGAACTTCGCAGAATCTTATTAATTTTTTTTAGATTGAAGCCAACAGCGGAAAAAATCGACAACAAGAAAGCTGGCTTCAACACAATCTAAATTCTCAAACATCAACTACAATAAATACAAATTAATAAGAAATGGCAAGATCTCAGCTAATGCTGCGCCAACAGCGAAGTTCGAAAAACAAGAATCTTTCACACAAAAAGGAATGACGTCACACACAGCACAGAATTTTCAAACAACAAAAATTTATACAAAAAATAGGAATTTTAACAGGAAGTAAAGACGGAAGGAAAAAGACTCGAGTCACAAAAATAGGATCACAAACACTACATGATTATGGCTCGGACTCCGGCTGTGCTAAAAACGATAGCAGAAAAAGCACGTTTTTTCATCATCAAAATTAACATACTCAAAATTACGAAATTAACTCAAATAAAACAAAAATATTAATCTCGATCACTAACACGAACATTATTAAATCATATTTTATCAATAAAAACCGAAATTAATAACGGATGACGAAAATAAAACAAGATATTAAATTCAAACTTACATATCCGATCTCAACACAACCGCAGCCAGTACCACAATGACTTGTTCATGCATAGTTTCCGGCAAGCTAGCGAACGCTCGTGACCTGACGTCATAGCCAAAAAAATAGTTTTGCGCGAAATTTGAACTTGCAATATTTAACCAAATTGTAACAATAAAAAATTGTTACAATATATATATATATATATATATATATATATATATATATATAAATATATATATATATATATATATATATATATATATATAAATATATATATATATATATATATATATATATATATAAATATATATATATATATATATATATATATATATATATATATACCGGGTGTTCGTTCGTTAAGTTCGTATATGTGTTTAACATGCAGTTTCGATAATTTGCGATATACTTCTTTCTCGAGTAAGATTCGAAAAAATACTTAGAATACTTTTCGATATGGCATAGAAAGATCTATAATTTGGTATTGGTTTTAATTTACTAGCATATGCCGTTTGGGCGCTTGAATTATTTTTAGATTTTTCGGTTCTTATTTTTTTCTTGAAAACTATGAGGTATAGGAAAATAAGCGTGGTATGGAAAAATGCGAAACAATGAATACGATAACTGTGTGAAGAAACCATTATTCTAGAATGCATCGTTTAGTAAAAAAAAATTAAAAACTGAATTTTTGAAAATCTCTCAAGGGAATTTTTTCAAAATAAAACTTTTTTCAAAATTTGCTCAAAAAAATTTGAAAATATTTAGTAAAATAAAGAAAAAAATTAGCTACATAATAGCTAAGTAACTTTTTTTCTCTAACTCATACTGAATTTGCTGGAAAAATTATTGAAAATTCTAAAATGTTTTTTAGAATTTTCAATAATTTTTCCTGCCAAACCAGCATGAGGTAGAGAAAACTTAGCTATTATGTAGCTAATTTTTTTCTTTATTTTACTGAATTTTTTTAGATTTTTTTGAGCAAATTTCGAAAAATATCTTATTTTGAAAAAATCCCAAAGGCGTAACCCTTGAAAAATTTTCAAAAATTTAGTTTTTACTTTCTTTCTACTAAACGATGCATCGTAGAATAATGGTTTCTTTACTAAATTATTGTACTCATTATTCCGCATTTTTTCATATCACGCTTATTTTCCTAGACTTCATAGCTTTTGAGAAAAAATAATAAAAACCAAAAAATAAAAAAAAAAAAAATTGTAGCGCCCAAACGGCACATGCTAGCAAATTAAAACTAAAACCGAATTATAGAACTTTTTATGCCCTATCGAAAACTACTTAGTATTTCTTCGAATTTTACTCGAGAAAGAAGTATATCGCAAATTATCGAAACTACATGATACGACTACCACACGATAGACGATTTAATTATTGATATTTATTCATTTTTATCATTGCCTTAACACGTTGACTGCGGCACCGAAAAAGCATGTTTAGAAAATAAGCATGTTACATATCCCCGGGGATATGTACCAAGTCTCTCACTGCGGTACAGATCCCCGGGGATATGTATGCATGATCAACTTTAATTGCGCCTGGAGTATATAAAAAACTATTTTTAAAACTTTTAGCATACATCTCTTAAAAATACCACAAACTTATTTACGTCCTTACCGTTTTTACTTCACGTTATTATTACATAAAAAATTACATGATACACTAGAAAGAAAGTAAAAATTGATATTGCAAAAAAAAATTTATTATAATTCTCATTATGATCATGTTACATACAACAAAATAAAATAATATCATTTACAATATTTTATTATATAATTTTAGGTATGTTTTTCATTGAAACACGGCAAGCAATAGCCGGGTTGACCATCGCAATCCGCGCAATAACTTGCTATTCTCCTTACTTTTTTATCAGCCTCCCTGCTTGATAAAGTTTTTTGAAATTTTTCGTAACAACCTTTACATGTTCTTCTTTTCTTTCTGCCTGGTCCTTCTGGTTTCACAAAAGTATGTGCCCGTTTCTTCGGTTGTTGTGCTTCTGGTTCCGTATTTGAAACAACCAGAGATTCTGCTAACTTTCGTCTAAATTCTGTGATACCTATTTTCGTATTGGAAATCATATTATAAACAACCCAACTATTTACCACTGTTGTTCCGAAAAGTATTTCAAACATAACTTTTCTGAAAAGGTAAAACATGATTTACATTGTCACAAAATTGAGTATTTTTGTTCTTACCTGTACCACTTTACACTCCTACGCAATGCTGAGTGATATGACGACATCTGGTCACTTACATCCACGCCTTTCTTTGCCTTATTGTAATTGATAACGCATTTCAATATCATTTACTGTACAGTACCCCGGGGTTATGTGCCGCACAGGAGTAATCATTTATTACTCCAGTGCAGAACAGTACCCCGGGGATATGTACCGATAAACTAACATAAAGAAAGTTTGGCTAAAAACAATTATAACGCTATTTATTACATCTAAAAATTCCAAAAATTACACGAATTACATCATTCGTAAAATAGGAAAATTTCATAAAAAATGCCGCCGTCTGTATGGAATAACTGATACTGGACCCCGGGGATATGTAACGCAGTCAACGTGTTAAATGTCAACTTGCGATATTTATAATATTTATTTTGATTTTTATTTATTATATACTTTATTTTCAAGAAATTTTAGCGTATCAGCGTATGTAATTTAATGAAACACACACAAAAAAATAATAAAACTAAATGGTTTATTGGCTATCTCTTCGTCAATAACCTGAAGCAATTTTTTAGATGTATATTATTAAATTAAAGATCGTAACCAAGTGGTAGCATGTGTATTTCGAGCAGAAAAGTTGTTAGTTTGGGTTTTTGTTGGCTCTAAAATTGAATAAAAATTGGCATTGGGTAGTATGGATTCTGCCTAAGTGATTATCAGGGTTGAACTAGTTAAAAAATTAGGCCCGGAAAAATTTCCAAATAGGTTCACTTTACATCCTAAAATTGTTCAAATACAATTTGTTTTTATATATTTTTATTCTAATTTACATGGATATGATATTACAAAGAAATAAAGATAAATTGTAAAAATTACACATATAAAATTAAATATTATTCTTTAATTAAAAGGCGATTTAGTAAATGATTCTTTATTTTTAATGATATTTTCATTATCAAATTTTTTCAAAATATCTTTTACACATATTATGAGCATGAAAGCCTTGAAATTATTCTGACTTAAATAATTTCGCAATTTATTTAAAATATACTTTACTTTTGAAAATGTTCGTTTGCATGATACTTAAGTGGAAGATAATGTTAGCACTAATTTATAAGCAATGAATAAATTAGCGTATGCCAATGTGTGTAAAGATTAAATTTTTATAAAACTGAAACACAACAGACAATGCAATTCTACAAGTATTACTACAGTTTGTTACATTGATTTAATTTTTTTCTCCGGTTTCAGTTTGTTCGCATCGGATTCATTATAAATAAAATATTCATTTTCATTACTTAAGATGTTAATAAATGTGTCGAATTTTCTTACATAAATTTAATAACTCAGATTTTAAAATGTTGTTATTAATATTTATGTTTTATTTATTGTTTTTGGAAAAGTTATTAGGATCTAATCAATAAACGTCATTATATATTCCTACCGTCATTCAATACATATCGTTGTTTTTGGGATAATCTCTTCTTAAATTTTTGTAAAACTTAGAGATTGATTTTAATTTTTAGACAATTGTAGGTAACGGCCCATAATTATGACGGCCCACCGAGGAAAACCCGATGTCCCGGTGTGCCAATCTAACCCTGGTGATTATTTTTACCCGGCCAGATATTGTAGGTCTCCTGAAACTATACTATCCAGAATTTTTAATTCAAAATTTACACAAATTTATCTACCTACTCTAAACGTTTACCATCAACAGATACATTACATTCAGTCGTCAAGTCACCCTTCTCGAAAAATAATACCTTGCATTCATCAACATTTTACACAAGTTTCACATCCTTACCTACAACATTAATTCTATCGATCAGTGTTCTCGTTGCTTTTCAGATTCAGTCAATTCAAGCACGTCATCAGCACATGCTAAAGCAGGTACAATATTATCACCTATATATCTATCATCATCACCACACAATAATATAAACCATTCAATAATTAATATAATTTCTAATATCCGCCATAGATTGTTAATTTTGTTTGAAAATTATATGATCAATTATACATAAAATGATATGTAATATACAGTGACGGACCAAAAAATTTAGGGGTTTGATGCTAAAAACTAAAAACTGTAAAACAAAGTTTGTACAGAAATCATTTTGAGGTTGCATAAATCATATTACCAGTACTTTTGGCTAGTATAGTTTTTAGTAACTTTATAAATTTTTGCCATTAAACCATTTTTTTTTTGCTTGAATAATAGATAATTTAAAATTGGTAAGGTTATATAGTTTTCGCACATTAAATTGCAACGCATGTTAAAGAGAGCAAAAGTTATTATTCTTCTTAAATTTTCGGGTACACCGTGCGAATGCGGTAAGGTTTATATTGAACAGACAGGCAGAACTGTTTTTACTAGATTGACAGAATATAAGAAGTAACTTCGTCTAAACCGTCCAAATACATCAGTTATTGCATAACATACGTTAGAATATCTTTATGATGTAAAATTTGAAGGTACTCTAATAATTCTACTGTAGTAATTGTAATAAGACACATCAATATTAAGAGTAAATTAATAAGAAAAGCAATAAACATTTATAAAGAAAACGATAACATCTATCACAGTGTTAAAGCACTGATTTAAATAAAATATGGCTTCGTTTAATATATAATTTATAAATTTTATAATCTAGTTACTTATTCTTTTACCTAGTAACATATTTCTATGTTCTGTATATTTATTATATGTGACATTTATATAATTTTTTTCCGATAATGATAGACTTAGAGTATATCAAAATGTTGATTTTATATAGAAGTTATATATATATATATATATATATATATATATATTATATATATATATATATATATATATATATATATATATATATATATTATATATATATATATATATATATATATATATAGTAATAGACCTTGAACAAATAAATGTTCGTATTGTCATTGTGAAATTTAATATAATAATACTCAAGAATATTGAGATTTTATATTTTTCCTAAAATTTCACAAGATACTCAGTCATTGAATCGGCTGTTAAGCTATGCATCAACGACTGGCCAGTTTAACCGTAGACACGTGTTTCGGTCTTTAGGACCTCATCAGTACGGTGCTGTGATCAGTTGCTGTGAGGCAACTGATAGCCGATGTTAATTCTGGCTGCCTTTTATAGCAAGTACTTCAAAGCGATAACGATGAGAAGTAAATAAATACCACCAACGCCATCTATACAGTAATGCGATAAGCAATTATAGTAGTAGACCTTGAACAAATAAATGTTCGTATTGTCATTGTGAAATTTAATATAATAATACTCAAGAATATTGAGATTTTATATTTTTCCCAAAATTTCACAAGATACTCAGTCATTGAATCGGCTGTTAAGCTATGCATCAACGACTGGCCAGTTTAACCGTAGACACGTGTTTCGGTCTTTAGGACCTCATCAGTACGGTGCTGTGATCAGTTGCTGTGAGGCAACTGATAGCCGATGTTAATTCTGGCTGCCTTTTATAGCAAGTACTTCAAAGCGATAACGATGAGAAGTAAATAAATACCACCAACGCCATCTATACAGTAATGCGATAAGCAATTATAGTAATAGACCTTGAACAAATAAATGTTCGTATTGTCATTGTGAAATTTAATATAATAATACTCAAGAACATTGAGATTTTATATTTTTCCCAAAATGTCACAAGATACTCAGTCATTGAATCGGCTGTTAAGCTATGCATCAACAACTGGCCAGTTTAACCGTAGACACGTGTTTGGGTCTTTAGGACCTCATCAGTACGGTGCTGTGATCAGTTGCTGTGAGGCAACTGATAGCCGATGTTAATTCTGGCTGCCTTTTATAGCAAGTACTTCAAAGCGATAACGATAAGAAGTTAATAAATACCACCAAAAAAAAATATAAAATCTCAATATTCTTGAGTATTATTATATTAAATTTCACAATGACAATACGAACATTTATTTGTTCAAGGTCTATTACTATAATTGCTTATCGCATTACTGTATAGATGGCGTTGGTGGTATTTATTTACTTCTCATCGTTATCGCTTTGAAGTACTTGCTATAAAAGGCAGCCAGAATTAACATCGGCTATCAGTTGCCTCACAGCAACTGATCACAGCACCGTACTGATGAGGTCCTAAAGACCGAAACACGTGTCTACGGTTAAACTGGCCAGTCGTTGATGCATAGCTTAACAGCCGATTCAATGACTGAGTATCTTGTGAAATTTTGGGAAAAATATAAAATCTCAATATTCTTGAGTATTATTATATATATATATATATATATGTACATAATACCGAAGACTTTTTTTTATACGTAATTTAGAATATTTAAAAAATATATTAATTTAATTGTTGCTGTTTATTTTAAGAATTTATTAGGAAATTAAACAAAATTAAATAGTATATCACTAGATTTGTTATATGCACAATTTCAGTCTACCATCAAAGAAATTTGGGATAAGTTTGCAACTGTTGTTGCGTCTGCGCTATACAATATAAGCTATTGCGCTTATTTCTGACAGTTGCAAACTTATTCCAAACTTATTTGATAGTAGTCTGCTATAAATCTCTCATTAACTTTTTAAATTTATCTTAATTAGAAAATAACAATTTTGGGGATCTAAACAAGTTAATGGCATGGTGCTAAAGCTCCATTATTACCAATTTTAGTCCGTTTACTGGTATAGTTTTTAGTTACGCTGTTTAGACTGACATCGCAATCGATCGTATGAGAAAACACAAACTATTTTAATACGTTCTTTTTCTTTTTTAAATCAGCTTTTATAGCGATTTCTTTGAATTGTAATAATCTTCAAAATTTTTTCCTTTATTATACAGTAAGTAGAAAGATATAAATACAGACAATATATCTATTTCTTTTCTACTAATTAATATTCTCAATAATGTTTTTTTTGTTGCTTGTAATATTAGAAAGAAAATGTTAGAAATACAATGCACAATACCTGTATATGATATCTGTATTGCAAGCATATACAACATATATTGCATTTCATTTAAGGGTGTTCAAGCATAAACTAACAAAATTTTAAATGCATCTAATTGATTATGTTGAAACCGAGATGATATAGGAGGTGCATTGCGGTTATACATATATATATATATATATATATATATATATATATATATATACAATTATGCCATGTGTCTAAAAGGGTGTGGCACAAACTCCTTCCATTATCCCAAAATCAGTTTCCTCCAAACATCCCTATCCAGACAAGCAACTTTAGCTTCTGTAACAAACGTAAATGTTTGTTAAGCATTATTGTGCATCAAACTTTGAGCTAGTGTCAGCAATTTCAACATATATTGAAATAACGTTCAAAGTTTGATTGCACAGTGAACTAGTTATTTATGCTTACGTTGCCTCCCCGCAGAGTCCAGTTCGACGGCCAAAATGTAACTTAAAAAGGGGTTAGCTTCAAGACTGAGTAAGTTACGGTCAACGGGGTGTTACGGTCAGAGTGACGGTCAGAGTCGAGTTACGATTCACGGTAAGAATGACTCCGTTTAAGTTACATTTTGGATTCATATTTTGTCGCTAAATTTATAAGTAATTATTTTGTAATTGTTTCTATTATATCTGTTTATTAAAGTTATACATATATTTCATTATATTTTACTATCGTAATTATTTAATAACCAAGATCCAAGTGCAACTTTATCTAACCAGATAAAGGATATACTCAGAAGTATAATTTGTCATCTTAAGTTGCACTAAGATAGCAAATTGTTACAATGGTGTCAGAAGTGCGATCGATTGACGAGCAATCAGTTTCAGTAGTCTGAGTATTTTTAGTTTGGTTTTAATTACG
Organism: Clivina fossor; assembly: GCA_963966155.1. NCBI lineage: Eukaryota > Metazoa > Arthropoda > Insecta > Coleoptera > Carabidae > Clivina > Clivina fossor. The sequence goes on along the minus strand of OZ014553.1, from coordinate 13,424,064 downwards.
ATAATCAAAATTAGAAAATTTTTTAGTCGGTGCGCGAAATAAATAAATGAAATATGAATCAAAAATTAGTAAGTTAGTTTGACCGTAATTCCGTGGTATATATGTGAGCGTTACCACGTACATCACTTAGCATCAAAATGACAAAAATGTTCGAGTTTTGTGATGAAACAAATGCAGAAGACTTCGCCAGTCAATTAGAAAAGGGTGTAAATTGGTCGGATGTAGAAATTAAAATAATTTGTTCTACAAGATTTCGTGGGCAAGTATTAGAAGCCTATTTTGAGTTACCAGAGGCATGGCGACCAAGTTCAGTAGGAACGGTATGCCACTGGTTGCGTTTTTGGTTCGGGACCCGAGTTGGTCTTCCCGACATTAGTGTTAATATTAGTAAGGAAGAGATTTCTGAGATGCCAGGCCACATCGAAGAAGAAGGATCTCTTCAGGTCAGTACCGTCGACGGCAGCAGTATAGTAACTGGTGAAAGATCCAGGCAATACAACGTCGACGAAGTAAGTTTTGTGTTCAGTGTTAGTAAGGAAGAGTCTCTTGAGATGCCAGGCCACATCGAAGAAGAAGAGTCTCTTCAAATTAGTAGCGTCGATGACAGCAGTATAGTCGCTGGTGCAAGATCCAGGCAATACACCGTCAGCACGGGCATCGACAAATTAAGTGTTAAAAATAAATGTAGTAAAGTGTCAAAGATAAATTGTGTAGACAAAAAACGAAAAGATAATCTAAAAAGGGTGATAAGTGAAGTTGAAACAAAAGAAAGAAAGAAAAAGAAAAAAATATTACCAGTCCAGAGGCGAAGAAAAGCGTTATTTAAACAGAAGAATTTTGACGGGAAAGAAACAGTATGGTGTGTGAAGAAACCAAGACCAAAAGATAATCGAAAAAGGGTGATAAGTAGATTTAAAACAAAAGAAAAAAAGAAAAGGAAAATAATATTACCAGTGAAGAGGCAAAGAAAAGCGCTATTTAAGCAGAAGAATTTTGACGGGAAAGAAACAGTATGGTGTGTGAAGAAACCAAGAAGAAAAGTTAAGCGGGAAAAGTTAATTGGTGGGCTTCAAGTGAACACTAAACCAAACAACAGGAAATTATTGTTCGGTAAGACAATAATTTCAAAAGTATTAAATAAAAATAAAATCTATCGGCATCAGCGAACAAAATGGTTGCGTCATCCACATGCCCGACGTCGGAGAAAAGATAACTGTTTGATTTGTTTCGATATGGACAAATTGTGCGTGAATGTGAACTATTGTGTAGAAAAACAAATGATAAGTAGTGTAGTGTAATATAGAACAATAAAGTGTTAGTGCGTTAGTTACTGTTTAGTTTAGTTCTGGTTTAGTTATTGTAAGTTTACGTGTTGAAGTAGTCTGATCAGAAAGAGTCATCAGTAAATATTTTATTATTGTTGGAAATAAAAAAAAATATAAGTTTTTTCTATCAGGAATGCAGAAATATGTTTAAAATAGTTTAACTTGTATTTGCAAATTCTTTAAAAATAATAATGTAGGTCAGTATGAAAATTTTTGCAATCTTGCAGTTGTTAGTTAATAGTAAAATTATCAATGTCACTGCACAACAATAAAAATGATAAAATTTTTTTGATGATTCAGCTCGATATGTTGGTTAAATTATATATTTATGTTTGTGTAATTTTTTTAGTTTGTTATTTAATTTATTATGTTAGCTTATTAGTTAATACTTGGCAGAACAGTTTAATTATGATTTTTTTAGAAATATGAATTTTTAAAAGTTCTATGTATTTTTTTTCAAATGTTCTTGCTCATTAAGTTTCAGATTTTTTTAATATAGGTAATACATTCTGTTCTGCTTAGTAAGCAATATGTTTAAGTAATATATGTTATGTTAGTATAGTTTTAAAAAATAACATCGAATTGGATTTTTTTTTGTGAGACTTAATTAGAGAATTAAGTCTTATAAAGGGGAAGGTAATGTAACAAACGTAAATGTTTGTTAAGCATTATTGTGCATCGAACTTTGAGCTAGTGTCAGCAATTTCAACATATATTGAAATAACGTTCAAAGTTTGATTGCACAGTGAACTAGTTATTTATGCTTACGTTGCCTCCCCGCAGAGTCCAGTTCGACGGCCAAAATGTAACTTAAAAAGGGGTTAGCTTCAAGACTGAGTTAGTTACGGTCAACGGGGTGTTACGGTCAGAGTGACGGTCAGAGTCGAGTTACGATTCACGGTAAGAATGACTCCGTTTAAGTTACATTTTGGATTCATATTTTGTCGCTAAATTTATAAGTAATTATTTTGTAATTGTTTCTATTATATCTGTTTATTAAAGTTATACATATATTTCATTATATTTTACTATCGTAATTATTTAATAACCAAGATCCAAGTGCAACTTTATCTAACCAGATAAAGGATATACTCAGAAGTATAATTTGTCATCTTAAGTTGCACTAAGATAGCAAATTGTTACACTTCTTTTATATTCATAATTCCTCTCATATATGCTCTTCTCTTCCTATTACTTGGAAACTTTCGGGCACGCAAAACATTCTCATTCATATAAAAAAATTTTAACCAAACGTTCATTCGGCACTTGCTCACGATGTCCGAACCATATTAACTGACTAACACCAACTTTTGCTACTTTTGCATTGCAGTTATACTCTTTCATAACGCGAGAGCTATGACTAAGATTACTGATGTGCGTATTTTATCCGCCGAAAATTTGACTTAATTTATACAGTCTTGTTTGTCATTTTAATCTTAACAGCGGCACTAAGAACTATGTATAAACTTATACATAATATACAAAATTAATTTGCAATGTAATATTGTAATAAACTTAATTTTGAAAACGGTTTCTTGTTCTGTTTTAAACATCTATTTAAGTTGACAAAACTGGTCTATTTGCTATTTAAAAATAAAATACTATAAGTGTTCTAGAATTTTTTCTTATACTAATTTGACAAAATATCATCATTGTTATAAACAAAATAAGCATTTCTTTTTAATCTATTCCGAATTATAATAAAATGAAATTAACTATTAACTTGAGATTAAATTCAGGTTAAATTAGTAAACCAACGTTAATAGAATAGCGAAGTCTCAGAATATCTATTTGATGAATTAAAAACATCTTTAATTGCCAACAATATATTTTTTATATTTAGATAATGATTGCAAATAGAATATATTGCAGAAGTTCAACAATTAGTTTAATTTAACTATAAACAATTTATTTGAAATTTAAAATTTTATTTCTTTTTTGTGTTTATGAAAGTAAATAGAAATTTATTCGAATGTAGCTATATGCTTTCGTAACTATTACAAATCAATAAAGTTTGTTTGTTTTTCACCACTTTGACTGCTAGGAAAAACTAGTATTTTAGTACAGTACATTGTTTACAACTTTCGGAGAAAAAATTACTAAAATTTTTCATAATTCATTATGGCCGCTTTATTTAATCAATTGTAATCAAATTTCCACAAAAGATTCTCCTAGCGCCTACATAAATTATATAATTTTAGTAAAATACAGTGTTGCTAAATCTCCGAGAAAATAATTACTAAGTGATTTAAAAAATAATTATGACCGCGTTATTATAATAAAATTTTCACAAAAGATTTTTTCTAGTGCCCACAAAAATTATATAATTTTACTTTCGGATTGCCAACTTTCCAGGCAAAAATTACCATACATACATACATACACAATCACTCCATGTACCCAAAAGGGTGTAGCACAAACTCTTTTTATCATTCCGAAATCATTCGCCTCCAAACATTCCTATCCAAACAAGCAACTTTCGCTTCATCTACATTCATAATTTCTCTCATACATGCTCTTCTATTCCTATTACTTGGAAACTTTCGCTCACGCAAAACACTCTCAATCATACCACTCCAGCTACTCATCGGACGTCCACGCAAACGAATACCATCAAAATCATTCAAATATATCTTTTTAACCAAACGTTCATTAGACATACCATTTATCCAGTGTTGAATATATATATATATATATATATATATATATATATATATATATATATATGCGTAAAAGAATTAAACAATTTAATTAGTTTACAATGTTACTAACTTTCCGGAAAAACTATTTAAAATTTATTTTAATTATACGATTTAACACAAATTTTCAGGTTAGATACTTTTTTTGCATAATAATTATTAAATTTAATTTGTGAATAATGCTGCCAACATTTGGTGAATACGAGCATAAATTTAAATAAACTTTTTCAAGTATTTATGTTTGAAATTTAAATCGTTTAAATTTAAAACAACTTGTGTAATGAAAACTGCTATAATGTTCTCGTTGCACACAGTAAAATTTTGCTAATTTAAGACAAAGTATTAAAAGATTACTTATATAAAAACAATGTCTAAATAAATAAAATATGTTAAAGTATTTTTATAAAAAATTTGGAAATTGTCAATGAATCTGTCAGTTTATCGAGCAGCATTCTTTTACATATATATTATGTTTACATTTTAAAATTTAAATTACGAAAAATACATAAATGAAATGAAATATCAAATGAAATATTTGGTATTAATTTTCACAAAACAAATATAAGCAACACGGTTTTGTTTTTACAGAAAAAAGCCGTTGAATACTTGCTGATACACTAATACGTCACAACGAGCAAATTCAAATTTGACATTCAATTTTAAAATTTATTTTATGCCCGTTTTACACGACGCAGCTTTATGTGGGATTTTTTTGCGCAACAAAATTGCACAAGAAAGTTGCTCGTGTAATACAGAAATTGCTCACGCAATGTTGTCGCGGCGGCAAGTTGCACGGATTAGAACACGCTGTAATTTAATTGCATGGCCTTGTAATTTATAGTTACTTTTTAGTAATTTTCAGTCTTACCAACTTTTATTATGAAAGATACAATACCAGTATTTTTTTTATTTATATTTGATTTTCCTATGAGGTGTGCCATACATTAAAAAAATAAATTACAATAAAAATTATTTATTTATTTTATATATTTCGTGTGTTTATTTTGAAGATTATACAGTTATGATATACTTTGACTTTTAGTTATTTTTTTAATTAGTTGGCATCTTGGAATGAAATAACCAAAATCGCAGTGCAATTTTCTTGCATCGTGTAAAACGTACATATATTTTTGCAATTTTATTGCGCAACTTTCTTGTACAATTTTAACGCGCAAGAAAATCCCACAGAAAGTTGCGTCGTGTAAAACGGGCATTATTAGTTATTTTAATGTATATTTTTGATTAAAATAATAAAAAAAATGCAACCACCTTATTTATAATACATAATGCAATAAAAAATAATTGTTGCACTGAAAATACATTGGTTTAAATATCATCTACAGACAGATTTTTTTAAAGTTATATTTTTGAAATATTTTTTTCATTTAATATTTGATTATTTCAAATACATTTTTACATAGTTTTTTTTTTTAATTTTAAAACTAAACACAATTAAACGTTGATTGTTAATAAATATTAATAAAGATATTAATAAATAATAATAATAATAAAGCCGTTTTATATTAATATAAAGAGTTTTTAAAAAATTTTTATTACTCGTATGTTTTTTACAGACATATATTCTACGAAAATAAAAACGCATGTTCCACATATATTTTAAATTTATTAATATGGTAGTTTCCCAAAAATTAATTTTAGAAGATAGTATTTGTAATATTTTAAAAAAATGATATTCTAAAATTGATATTTATAACATATTATTTTTATTGTATTCTCTTTATTTATTATTTTGTTTAAAATTTTTTTTTTGCATTAATTTTTTTTCTGAGACTGTTATATTTGTAACAATCGGAACAATTGTAACAATTGTAACAAAAAATATGAAAGAACCAATAATCAATATTAGTTCCATGAAAAAATTTATTATCAGAGTTTTTCACTCACAACGCCAAAAACTATAAATTTAAAAGGATATTATAATTATGTAAAACGCACAAAATAGATGATTAGATAACTATAATTTGACTTAAACCAGATACCGTACCATTGAAAAATACAAGAAAAAAGTACAAAATTTTCCAAAGCTAAAAAGCTTTTTTTATCCATAATACTTTTTATTCTAAGTGTTTTTTATTCTTATAACAAAATAATTAAATTTGTTATATTTGAAATATTTAACATTATAACTGTGATTCCAAATAAAAAATCTACTGTGATCGTCAGGAACAGACCGTCATCGCATTAAATAATTTCTTAAAACGAAAAATTTGTATAACAACAATTACAGTCATGGTAGCTAAAAACAAAACTGTATTGACATAAATATTCCATCTACTTACAGACTTGTATCATAAAAACATGAAAAATTATAAAAAATATTTAACCGTATTGAAAAATGTTCAAAAAAAAATTTTGTAGTTAGAACTTGTTTAGCAACTTTTGTTAAGTTTTTATATGCAGTCAAAAACACCGAAACAACCAGATATATCATTTTCAATCGCAACAATCGATTGTAATTATCATTAAAATATACAGTAGTACTACAAGCACAAAACTGGCATACTTCCAGATTTCTGGTATGAAAAATTTCCAGATAAAAACATTATATATTCTATTCTATTTACAGAGTTAACAAATAAAAATAAATTTTATATATATATATATATATATATATATATATATAAACTTTTTATACTACTCGTATTAAATGAGTAATTCCTAACTATTGAAGGGATTGGGTGATTCATTTAATCTGGAATTTGTTATATTTCGAAAAAGTCGCATCGGACAGAAAAATTTGACGAATCCAAACTTTAATATCTCAAAGGGGGGCATCCGTTAGTACTGAATTTTTGCCACCCCCACCCCCTGTGGGCGGGGCGGGGAGCAACTTTGAAATCTTAAAAATTTCTTGCGATTACAGCGCCATCTGTCGAGAATCGAAAAAATTTTTTCGGACAAAATGTACGTAGTTTTTATCGCAAAATCCGAATCTGTGATAATAAATAGGGATCCCTATTTAAAAATTCAAAGTTGCCCCCCGCCCCGCTTACAGGGGGAGGGAGGGTGGCGGGAATTCAGCACTAGCGGATGCCCCCCTTTGAGATATTAAAGTTTGGATTCGGAAAATTTTTCTGTCCGATGCGTATTTTTCGAAATATAACAAATTCCAGGTTAAATTTATTTTTTGCGATTACAGCGCCATCTGTCGAGAATCGAAATTTTTTTCGGACGAAATGTACGTAGTTTTTATCGTAGAATCAGAATCTGTGATAAAAATAGGGGTTCCTTTTTAAGATTTCAAAGTTGCCCCCCGCCCCGCCCACAGGGTGCGGGGGGGTGGCGGGAATTTAGTACTAACGGATGCCCCTCTTCGAGATATTAAAGTTTGGATTCGGCAAATTTTTCTACCTGATGCGTATTTTTCGAAATATAACGAATTCCAGGTTAAATAAATCACCCGGTATATATATATATATATATATATATATATATATATATATATATATATACAGGGTGATTTGTAAATAATTGGAAATATTTTAACTGGAGTATCCTGGGCTCAGAATATGAAGATTTGACCCAAAACACTTAGATAAAATGTGGCTCCTTACTGAGCTACAGGGTGTTTTATTTAAAAATTTAAAAACGATTTTTGCCCAGTACTTAAAAACTATTTGACGTATCCTTATCATACTTGGCAGAAAGTGTAGGTACCGTACACCATACTAAATTATGTTAAACAAAAGTTTCTGGGTAGTGCCAGTGGCGTACAACAGGGGCAAGTGAGAGGTTGATCCTTCCTAAATTCTACGCCACTGTCGGAATTGTCATTTTAGCACAATTTTTCGATTCTCCAGTACTTTCTGTGTAAAAAACATACTCTTTCTTCGTAACGATAAAGTCACTATTTTTCGAGATATTTAAAGTTAAACATAAGCTGCATCCTTGGAATTTTTTCAAAATTTGCTCAAAAAAATCTGAAAAAATTCAGTAAAATAGAGAAAAAAATTAGCTACATAATAACTAAGTAACTTTTTTCTCTAACTCATTCTGGTTTGGCAGGAAAAATTATTGAAAATAAAAAATTGAAATGTAAAAAATATTAATTTTCAATAATTTTTCCTGCCAAACCAAAATGAGTTAGAGAACAAAGTTACTTAATTATTATGTAGCTAATTTTTTTCTTTATTTTACTAAATTTTTTCAGATTTTTTTGAACAAATTTTGAAAAAATCCCAAGGATGCAGCTTATGTTTAACTTTAAATATCTCGAAAAATAGTGACTTTATCGTTACGAAGAAAGAATATGTTTTTTACACAGAAAGTATTGGAAAATCGAAAAATTGTGCTAAAATGACAATTCCGCCAGTGGCGTAGAATTTAGGAAGGATCAACCTCTCACTTGCCCCTGTTGTACGCCACTGGCACTAGCCAGAAACTTTTGTTTAACATAATTTAGTATGGTGTACGGTACCTACACTTTCTGCCAAGTATGATAAGGATACGTCAAATAGTTTTTAAGTACTGGGCAAAAATCGTTTTTAAATTTTTAAATAAAACACCCTGTAGCTCAGTAAGGAGCCACATTTTATCTAAGTGTTTTGGGTCAAATCTTCATATTCTGAGCCCAGGATACTCCAGTTAAAATATTTCCAATTATTTACAAATCACCCTGTATATATATATATATATATATATATATATATATATATATATATATATATATATATATATATATGTATATATATATATATATTTCTGTTGTAAAATATTTCTAATACACATAAAAGTGACATTAGTAAATTACAACTTCCGATTTACAGATTTTTACCAAAAGTTGAATAAATTGAGATATTTACCTCCATAACTTAAATATGAAATTTTATTACAAACCGTTCAACTGAAGTTGCTATACAAGTGTCCACAAACCGACAGCCAGGCATACCGACATCCTAATTCATACTTATTTGTAAAAATCTCGATATGCCAAATTTGGTATGATTACAATACTTCCCTTATTAGATGTGATATGACGATTGAAAAACTAGAAAAAAATAATTTTTATGTGACAAAATGTAGCGTTAGATGTTTCGAAAAAATAAAAATGTTAATACTAAAAAAAATTATCAAAAATATTTTTTTTTATTTTTTATGTATACTATACTATGTATGTTAAAAACAAATCTACGAATTAGAATTTACTGCTTCATTTATTTTCTGCAAGCCACAGTACATAAAAGAAGAAACATTATACTTTTGACAACTGTTTTGACATTGACATTTACATTGACATTGACATTAAGCATTGACATTTTAGCACTAAAATTTTCAAAACCATTTTTACCTAGGTTGAATAATTTTTCTGAATTTTTGATGAATATTTTCAATTAAATTTTTTATTTTTGAAACTAACAAATTGAAAGATTTTTAGACAAAAATAAAAAAAATACTTAGACTTAGAAGTTAAGATAAGTAGTATTAAAAGTGTATAACAATGTTGTTTATAAAATTATTTATATTCATATAAGAACATAATACCTGTCAAAATTACTTTATTACAATTTTCAGTTAGGATTATGTTTTGTTTATGTGTTCCTTCTTAAAGGATTAATTGTTCTCCAAATTTCCCCATATTATCAAAGATACACGTATACATAAATATCTATATAAATTGTGGCAACATATTTTGTTAATATTTACAACTTAAATGTGTTAATACATTAAGAATAATCTTCTCAATATTTTTATTTTCAATTTTGCATTTCGCATTGTTAAAAATACGCAATTTTTCTTTTTTCCATAAATCTTTTCGTAGCAAATTTTAATATTAAACCGTTTATTGAAATAAATTGCTCACATATAAAAAAAATTAAGAAACGAAAACATTTTTACATCTATATAAAAATCTGTATAATATTCTATAGAAAATTCTATATAGAAGATGTACAAAATTAATACGCTTTATACGATATAAAATAAAATTTACTGATGCATGCACAATATTATTTTACAATTTGACAATATATTTATATCTAATCTGAAAATTGCATATTTATCAATAAAAATATTTACTGCTTAAACTACATAAATAAGAAATTAAAAAAAAAAACATACATACACAATTTCCCAAAAGGGTGCGGCACAAACTCTTTCCATTATTCCGAAATCAGTTTCCTCCAAATATCCCTATCCAAACAAGCAACTTTAGCTTCATCTATATTCATAATTTCTCTCATACATGCTCTTCTATTCCTACTGCTTGGAAACTTTCGTTCACGCAGAACACTCTCAATCATACCACTCCAACTACTTATCGGACATCCACGCAAACGGATAGCTTCAAAATCATTCATATAAATTTTTTTAACCAAGATAACCGAACCATTTAAACTGACTAACATCATATACTAATCTATTTCGTATCTGATTTCTCCTAGTTACACCGCATACTCCAGGTAAAAATCTCATTTCCATAGCAGTTATTTTTCTTTTATGCTTTTGCAGCCAAACTCAACATTCACTACCAAAATAGCATTGTATATACTCAAACGGGGGGTGGGGGGTGCTTCTTTGGTAACATCTACAATTTTAGCAAAAGTACCCAAAGCACCCAAAACCTTACAAAAAACATTAACTCTTCTATCAGTTTCACCATCAAAACGACCATCTTTAAATAATAAACTACCTTTTCTAAACGTGCACAGTCAATAGATACATTACATTCAGTCGTCAAGTCATCTTTCTCAAAAACTAAATCTTTGTACTTATCAACATTTCAATACTAGATGCAGATTCTTACCAACAATTAAAATTATTTTATTTCACTTAAAATTATTGCATTTCACTTAAAATTATTGCATTTCACTTAAAATTATATTATTATTATTTAAATATTGTAAATTTATATGAATAAATGAATAAAATAATTTATCTATCAAAACAAAAACCTCATATTTTGCGTATATTGATTAAACCGGGACTGTCCAGGAAAATTCGGTTCAAAAATTTTTTTCACAATTTGATCTATAATTTTGTATTACGTCCTAAATGTTATTAATGCACAACTAATAAATGATAATATGAAACAATAGAACCTTTAAAAGTTATTGTTTATTAAATTAACAATAGGGACTGACATGGAAATTTTGAGGTTACGGCGTGACATGCAAACATATAATTTCATATAAATTAGAGAAATGGTTTTATAAATGACATGAAAAATTTGTCTCTTTTAATTAAAATTACACCACATTGTGTAATAAAATTTAATGTTTTTATTATTGCACTATTTAAAGCTCGTCGAAATACAAATATACATGTTTTTTTTTTAATTTTATGTTATAAATCATAGTAATTCAACGGCGACATCAATGTTAAAACTATATTATTATGACCCATATAATTATATTAGTGTCCGTCAAAAAAAAAAAAAAATTCCAGTAAGGCTAAAATCGATAATTTTACATCGAAACAACATCAGTAATAGTAATTTTCTTTTTTTTTGCAAAAGTAACAGGTTTATCCACACAACTGAAATTTTCGGAAAACGCGTGTAAATACATATGTATAAATACATATACAAATTTCAGTTGTGTAGAGGAACCTGTTACTTTAGTAAAAAAAAATATATTATTTCTGATGTTTTTCCATGTAAAATTATTGATTTTAGCTTTACTGAAATATATTTTTTTTTATATGTGTTGAAAAGAAAGAACACTGGTTGAATCGCCAATATATAATATCACACAGTTGATATAGTATCACACTGTTGATATGACTGCTTAGTATTGACTGCTTAGTATATGTAATGTAAATAAATACGTTTATACTTTTATTCAATATAAACTACTATGAATTAACTCTGTGTTTTACTGCTGACACACCTAAAACCAACAATATGGATAGTTAGTAATAAAAAATAATAATTAGTGATATTAATAATTAATTGTATATTAATAAAATGTTGAATTTTAATGAAAACAAAACAAAAACTATTAATTTATAATCAACTTGTATAGAGCGATGCCGAGGGTATGAAAAATGAAAATTAAAATATAAATCAAATATTATTTTGGAGGATTTGTTATATAATGATTTTAAATCGAGATATCAATAATAAATGTTTTTGTATCGGATTAATTTAGTGTTCCATTATTATAATAAATATATACAGTGATGGGCAAAAGTGTGGAACCAAGTAAATATTTCGAGAAATACACATCAAATCGAAAAAACAAAAAATACTTTTTAAATATTTTTTAAAAATCTATCTAATGATACTACACTCCACCTTCTACTCCTACTCCCAGGGGGTAGGTTAAATAGAAACCCCTATTTTAATACAGGTTCGGATTTTATGGCTAAAACAACGTATTATTTGTCTGAAACATTTTTTTCTATTTATGATAGATAGCGCTGTACTCGACGAACACACAAACAAATAGGCGCGCATATACAGGGTGATTTATTAGTAATTAGAAATATTTTAACTGGAGTATCCTGGGCTTGGAATATAAAGATTTAATGCAAATCACTTAGATAAAATTTGGCTCCTTACTGAGCTACAAGGTGTTTTATTAAAAATTTAAAAACAATTTTTGCCCAGTACTTTAAAACGATTTGACGTATCCTTATCATATTTGGCAGAAAGTGTAGGTACCATACACCATACTAAATTATGTTGAACAAAAGTTTCTGGCTACTGCCAGTGGCGTACAATAGGGGCAAGTGAGAGGTTGATCCTTCATAAATTCTACGCCACTGGCGGAATTGTCATTTTAGTACAATTTTTCAATTTACCAATACTTTCTGTGTAAAAAACATACTCTTTCTTCGTAACGATAAAGTCACTATTTTTCGAGATATTTAAAGTTAAACATAAGCTGCACCCTTGGGATTTTTTCAAAATTTGCTCAAAAAAATCTGGAGAAATTAGTAAAATAGAGAACAAAATTAGCTACATAATAATTAAGTAAGTTTTTTTTTCTAACTCATTCTGATTTGGCAGAAAAAATTATTGAAAATTAAAATTTTTTGCATTTTAATTTTTTTTCAATAATTTTTCCTGCCAAACCAGAATGAGTTAGAAAAAAAACTTATTCAATTATTATGTAACTAATTTTTGCTCTATTGTACTGCATTTTTTCAAATTTTTTTGAGCAAAATTTTGAAATTTTTTTAAGGGTGCAGCTTATGTTTAACTATATCTCGAAAAATAGTGACTTTATCGTTACGAAGGAAAAGTATGTGTTTTTCACAGAAAGTATTGGAAAATCGAAAAATTGTGTTAAAATAACAATTCCGCCAGTGTCGTAAAATTTAAGAAGATTAACCTCTCACTTGCCCCTGTTGTACCCTACTGGCAGTAGCCAAGAACTTTTATTTAACATAATTTAGTATGGTGTACGGTACCTACACTTCCTGCCAAGTATGATAAAGATACGTCAAATAGTCAAGTACTGGGCAAAAATCGTTTTTAAATTTTTAAATGAAACACCTTGTAGCTCAGTAAGGAACCACATTTTATTTAAGTGATTTGCTCAGAATATAAAGATTTATTCTGAGCCCAGGATACTCCAGTTAAAATATTTCCAATTACTAATAAATCAGCCTGTATACACGGAGAAAAAAATATAATACCAGTAACAATAAAATTTAGTACTGTATGTGACAGCCAAACGCCTCTATGTACCATAATAAAATCTAATGTTTAAAATTTTAATTTACTTTTTAATTTTCAATTTTTTTATTTTAATTTTTATATTTATCACAAAAATACTGCCGTAGCTAAAACTGTATATGTATCACAACAATACCGTATATTATTATTATGAATATATGTTATAATTATGGTAGATACTTATATTTTTGCTAGGGTAAATATTTTTTTTTAGCAATATAGTTTTAGTACAGTTCTAGCAATATATTTTTCTTCGTGTACACAAACCGGCTATCTACTCACAGACAGCGGTCGCGTGCGTAGGTAGCGGCTTCCGTGTATGTATGCGAGCTTATTTATGTGAATGTTCGTCAATTACAGCCCTATCTATCATGAATAGAAAAAAATGTTTCAAAAAAATTTCACGTATATTTAGCCATAGAATCCAAATCTGCAATAAAAATAAGGGGCTGCTATTTAAGATTAAAGTTGCCCCCCGTCCCACCCCTTGGGAGGCGGAGGTAGGGGACGAGATTTTTTTTTATTTTTTCGATCTGATATGTATTTCTCGAGATATTTACTTGGTTCCACACCTTTGCCCATCTCTGTATATATTCCTACAAAATATGTGTTGAAAATTTTCTAGCTTTTTTTAAAAAAAAAAAAAAACATGATTGAAGCAAAGGTTTTAAATATATAATTATTTAATAGAAATAAAAATTCTTACACAAAAACAAATTTTTGGCAAAAAATTGGGAGCACAATTTTAAAATTTACGCTCATCTGTTAAACTTAAAATCTGACAACATTGCTCTAAACCTATGCAAAACAAACTGAATCGGTGTAGTTGCATATAGATATGTGTAAACAATACTCACATTAATGATGTAGTAATAATAAGAAGCAAATGGATACATGTTTAAGTAGAATTAATGGGCGCCTTAAAATGACTATTGAAAATATAGAAAAAAAAATGTAAAATAATAAAATTTTACGTAATACAAAGTAATAATAAATGCAAATGAATATTTTTACTTCACAAATATAATAAAGAAAATAGTATTAATCTTTCATTGTTACAGATAAGCTTATAATATCCTTTTGTTGTCAAACAAAATCTATTGAATAATATCATTTGCTCATTCAAGTCATTTAGTTCATTTTTCATTTATATCAAAAATTAAAAATTTCTGTTTCAATTTAGATAATAGAAAATAAAAATAAAATTAATCTAGAAAATTCAATATTTTTGTAATAAATATGGAAACAAGAAAACATACATACACAAAAACGTGATATATTACGAGGGATGTCTCTGTCGTATATTTTGACATTTTTGATGGTATACGTACTCAGAACGTTTTGATGTACGAGCGCTATTTTTGTTGTTTACAGTAACTTGAAAAATTCATCTCGGGCAAAATATGGGATTGAAAAGAAAAATGTATAATACAGTATTCACAAAAAAATTGAATTATAGAGGGTTTAATTCTTATTATTTGTTTTCCGGTAATTAGTATTAAAAGATTTTTCGTGCTTGTCTAAAATTAGTTTCGGTGTAGGTCAAGTAAATAATTACAAAAACAATTTAAAATAAATTTTTTAAAAATTACTGAAAGATGTTTTAAAATAATATTTTAGATCTCTATACAAAATATTTGTTTTCATATTCGACTTTTAAATATATATAGGTAAACTAGATATTTGAGTCACTTATATTCAAAAGACAGCAATAAAATGTAAATAAAAATGCATTATTTTTATTTTAATAAATGTTTTGTTCCTATCTGATTCTAGAAAATATAACAATTGTGCATCAAACTGGTAATATCAATTTATGAAAAAATTACTAAAAATTTTAAAGGGGTAGCCTAGTTCTTCAAAACTTGAAAACTGTTATATTAAACCCACTCAGCTTAAAGGAGAATTAGTATTTTGGAATGGGGTAAAAAGTATTTTATTATACGTCATCCGAAAACTGACGTCGTCCTAAGGTTTTCAAAAAAAAGGTGGATTGATTGCTCCGGGGAGTGCCACTTATAAAATAAAAAAATTTTTTTTTGTTAAACTACCTTGAAGATTAAAAGTGTGGCTATCGATTCTCGGTCAGATTTAAAAAAAAAATTAACAAAATTATGCCGTATAAAAAAAAAATTAACAAAAATTTCTCTATAAAAAGATAATTTTTTTAAAATAAGCATATCGAAAATTCATTCAATCATATTTTCCATCATCAGAAATGCTCATTGTTTAAAAACATTTAAATTTGTTTGAGTTATCACAAGTTATGACGAAAAAGTACAGTTCAAGAAAACAAATTTTTAAATTTTTCAATTTGACGGCCGTACACACACACTCACGTTTTTGGCTATAACTTCGTAATTTTTTTTAATTCGAAAAACCGTGTCGGTCTTACATTCTGCATACTTATAGCATTAATTTTATGCAAAAACAAAAAATATTTTTTTGATCTAGAGAACTGAGCTAATCCCTTAATATAATTTAATTGTTACATACATTTTTAATAATAATACATATGGGCAAATAATATTTTCAATTCATGATTAAATTATTCATAACACTCTTTTTTTAAAAAAGAGAAATAATTATTAACAAACGTTTAAAAAATATTCTTTCCTATTTTTATTTCAAAATTTCTGTAGGGCTTAAAATGTTCTTTTGAAACTTTTTTTTAAATAAATTTTTTAAATAAAATTTTTTAACTTGAAATATTTTTCATAATTGTTTTGACTTATACCAGAAGTGACAAGCATCAAAAAGTCCCGTAATAATAATTTTCAAAAAACCAGTAATAATTTTTATCCCTTATGATGCAGAATTTTTGGCGGATACTGTATAGTGTTTCAAAAATACACTGATATATGATTTGAAAAATAACATGCAGATAAAAATATCAGTTAAATTTTAATGTAACTATACAAATATATCATATTAATATTTGCATTTGTTAGGTGTCCTATTTTTGATAGATAAGTCTACAATTGCAAGCTGTTTAACAAATTAATCGGTTAGTATGGTTTTTAAATATTAAAAAACGTAATAAGTAATGGATGGAATTCAGCTGGTTAAATATTTTTATTATTTTCTATGCCAACATTGCCAACATTTCAACATTGTGTTTGTGTTTTTCAAATATTGTTTTAACAAAATTAAAACCTAAAGCTTTCATTTTTCTACAATAGGTTTTGAAAGGTTTTTCAATTTATTAGTTATTACTTGCATAGCAACAATTCTTAAATAAACTTTTTTCGAAATGTTTCTCTGTTGTGAAAAACCCATGATCCTGTCATTAGTAAACTATCACTTCTGGTAAATGAACGTACCAATTTGAGATATTTACATGCAAATCTTAAATATAAAATTTCCTAAAAATATATTCAACCATTCTACACGTGTTCACAAGCAGACAAACTGATCGACAGATTATCACGCTGAATGAAGGTGATTCATGCTACAAAAGGCTTATTAGTTTGTGCTTATCCATCATTCAGATTGCTCTTTTGCTTGCGAAATCAGTGTTATTTTTTTACCACAGAACTAGTTGTTTCGAACTAAACTACATGCAAGTTTATCGGAATACACTGCACATACGCGATTTTAGTTTTATAAGCATTTTTTTTTTTTCATATTATTTTAATATAATAAAACAACTTTTATTTTAGAAACATCACAAGAAAAATGAACAAAAACAAAGAAGATGGTGAATTCATCCCATACTAACTTGTAAAATAGTATTTTTATTCTACACTATTCCAAATGTTCCCATTTACATTTAAACTGATTGTGTAGGTGTAAGTTTATTTTGTAGAATAATAAATTCTTCTTCAGACATATTTAACACAACAAAACTACTTACGAAGGTATTTCCAAAAGTACTCGATCTGAAAAATTAGATAAGGGTTGTTCTTTGAAAAGAATGACTATGGTAAAAAGTACCAACCTAATAAAGCTTAAGTTTGAAGTTTGACGACGCTACGTTGTTTAGTATTTGTTTGGTAGCCATCAATAATAATCGCTATCAGTAAATTTGTAAACATGAAAAAAAATTGGTTATCGTTATGTGATACAACACTTTTATTTAAAAAGCCTCAGTCCAACCAATATGAAAGCGGCGCCACATTCTTTTCGAGAAAGGGGGGGAGTCTGCGCCTTTATTTGCAACAGTAAAATATTAGGTGTCAGAGTTTAAACGATGCCGTACGAGCTTCTAAGATGAATATCGCGGTATTTGACCAAATAAGGTAACCACGTCAGAAATTTTAAAGAAAATCCAAAACATGACCGTCCACTAAAAATGCGCCACGCGATTACTCACAATGGATCAAGAGCAGCGTCTCATGAGGATGTTTAATTGAGTGTTTGGCGAAGTTTCACAGCGAAAAAATTGAGTTTTTGTGTTGATTTATAACAATGGATAAAACATAGGTGCATTACGTTACATCTAAGACAAAATAACAACCAAAACAATAAATTATAAGAAAGACATCTGCTTCAAAGAAGTCTATTTTGAGGAGCTACACGATCCTCATTATAAACAGGGTATCTAACACGCTATTGAACATAGCTAAGAAAAGTGTATCGATCTAAAAAGAGACTATGTACAGAAATAAAGATATGTTTTCATAATTTTTTTGTATTTTCTTTGTTAGGTCGGGTACTTCTGCAACTACCCTTGTAAATTGCACAAACACTGTACTGAACATAATTAAAAATATTTGGCATATATAAAACATAAACAGAAATGTAAGAAATGATTTTTAAGAGCATTTAAATTGTCATCACTGCTCAGGCGTAAGTGAAAATGTATTAAGAGAAACAGGCAATGTAAATGGTCAAGTTTTTTTCCGCTAGGTTACTTAAAGATAAGATCTGCTTAAACCCTAAAATGTCGAAATTGGTACGATAACAATCAGGAAGAAAATAACGTTCCAAATCGTTAAGTCATTGTATAACGATATTTATTATTTGTTCTGTTAAATAATTTTATAAATAACATTTAAAAAATGAATTATTATGTTATATACGAATACGTAAATAAAGTTATAAAAATAATTTTTATTTGTAATTTTGGAATTATCTATATAATGTGTAAATTAAAGAAAAATATTTTCGAATTAATTTTCATGTTTGAAATACAAACAAATCTTATTTTTCTCTGAAAAAGAAACTGATAAAGAATAGCGTTACAAAATATTTTTTTACGAAATGTTGTCGGTTACTTAATATAAAGAAATTTAAATATTATTACTTTATTGTATTAAAAATTACAGTTTAATACTTATTATATCGTTACCGGGTAGCGTTACAATATTTCCCTCACAATATGTGACAAAAATGCAATATATTACAATATGTGATAAATAGTAAAATTTTTAGTTTTTTGCTAACAAAAATAATCACATATTTATCTTATTTATTATAAAATAAAAAAGCTTTAAGATTAAGTTCTCTATAAGTGAAATTTTTATTCAAATGGGATTCCAAAGCCAATTAGGAATTTTTAATAATTTACTTACTTGTGAAATTTTGGGAAAAATATAAAATCTCAATATTCTTGAGTATTATTAATTTACTTACGTCTCTACATACTAACTGCTTTTAATCCGTTCCGTTGAACGATGAAAACATATTACGTAATTCGTGGCTTGATTCAACCGAACTAGCTTGTTGCTTTCAACGTGCTACGTTTATGCAAAGTTTTTCAACGTTTAAAAAATTATAAATGTCAATCAATATAAATGGTAAGTGTGTTTTTATTTTTTTCCCATATCTGACAATCCTAAACTCATATCCTAGCAACGAAACAAAAAATAAATAATGTTTGTTTTTTTTTTCTAAACGTCAAAGTCGTCAAAGTTTCGAGATTTTGTGCGATTTTTTGAGGTGAAAATTTTTACAGGGTATTATGTAACCGTAGTAAATGACTCATAGCTTTGGAATCCTATTTGAATAAAAATTTCACTATATATATTTCAATAAAAAACCGACGTTTTGACCTACTCTACGTACATCATCATCAGGAAAAAAATAAAAAAAATATTTATACAGTAAATAAACAGATTATAGAGATAAGCTACTAGATACCAAAATAAGTAACTATTTTATAAAATTTATAAATTATTAATTAAAGGAAGCCAAATTTTACTTAAATCACTGCCTTACCACTGATCGATGTTATCTATTTTATTTATAAATTTTTATTGCTTCGCGTATCAATCTACTGTTAATATTGTAGGGTCTTGCAATTATTGTGGTACCTATCTTTGAATTATATTTACATTATGAACTTAATCCTAAAATCTTTTTATTTTAATATAATAAGTTCTGAAATACTTTTTATTATGGTATTTAATATAAACTCTATTAAATATTTATAATTGGTAAAAAACTAATTTTATTTATTCTTTTTTTGTTTTTTTTTGTGCAAGAACTAAAAAATGTTACTGAAAATTTAATCAAAATTCTCCTGATTTTATGTTCGTTTTTTCTTTATTTCCACTTTTAACTTATATATTAAGCGTGGCTTCCAAACCCCAACATAAGATTTCAAAGAAAATTCTGGCATAAAGTAAACAAATTTTTCAATTAATTCTAAAACAGCTTTTTTACATTAAAATATCAAAGAATCACTTTAAATTCAGATTTTTGACAGATGTTTAAATAAATCTATTTAAATCTTTATTTCAGTGACAGATTAGATATTTATTTAGCTATATAAATTATATTCCTAAATTATATTCTTAGAAAGTTTAAAAATAAAATAATTTTATATAATCAGATAAAAAGAAATTTTTAAATATTATTTAATATATATTTTTTCATTTATATTGTAAATTTTTTTATTTTGTTTTATTCTTTTATTTGCATTTTTTTTTTAGGCAAAATTGTTTCTGGCTCTTTTTTTATATGTGTTTGTATTGTTTGTTTTTCTTTAATATACTTTTTTTATATAAAATAAAAAACTGTTTTCCTAAAATTGATTTTTAAACTTGACATATAAATATGTTTGACGAAAAAGTGAAATGTTTTGTTTTAAAGACCGAAGAAATCAAAACATCTATGACAAGAATATTTATTTCAGAATATTTTATATATAATGGAGTTGTTTTACTGTAATATAATTTTTTTTTTTAAATAATTGACAAGTATTTTTTAAATATAACTAAAATAAAACGGCTTTAGGTTTAAGTATTATATTAATGTTTATTAAAAATCGACGTTTCGACAAACTCGACGTCAGTCTTTATCAAGAAAACTGATACAAATGATATTTACAGTAAATAATAGATGAAAAAGACGAATGTTGAGTTCAACGAAACGACGATATTTTAATAAATATTAATACAGAACTTAAACCTAAAACCGTTTTATATAATGAGTTCTAAAAGATTTTTTTTATATTTTAATATAACTTTTTCTAAACTCATGAATTTAATTCAGTCAAGTACATCACATAATGTGTCTATAAATCTAGCAATATTAGTATGTTTTTTTATATATTCTTAATTACACATGGCGTATTATATTAGGTTACAAAATTATGTTTTTGCTTAAATCGCCATTAATTTATTTTGATAAACTGATTAAATCATTAGTTAATTTTTAAATGCATTTCATCGTCGTCGTGATCTTGTGGCGCAGCGAGCTAGCTCATTTGCCGCAAAAGTAAAGAATCCCGGTTTCAAACCCCAGCAAGGTCAATGTATTTTTCTTTATTTAAAAATTAACTAATGATTTAATTAGTTCATCAAAATAAACTAATAGCGATTTGAACAAAATCAAAATACTATAACCTTATTCGATTTTATTTGGTGTTATTTTATAATTATACTATAAAACAATACTTTGATTTATATTTTTAGAACATTAAATGTTATATATGCTGTTCATATAGCTTACCTCAACAAAATTTATAAACGTCAGATTGACATTTTCTAGCGTACTAAAGTTTGATATATTTTAAGTCTCACACTACCATCTCTTTTTATATTATGTCATCTTTTGCATCCATATCTAGTTCGTTAGTCGAAATTTAATCCAGGGAGGATCTGATTTAAACTTTAGTGTAAGTTTGGGCGTGTGGTGCCACAATATGTTTTTAGCAACTTTAATATTTTATTCTCTGTATTTGCTCATTTTATTCAAAAAAAATAATACAGGTCTCTTATTTTTAACTCTAGTTTAAAATACACATAGTGTGTAAATTAAGTAAGAAATAAATTCAGTAATTCCGTTGAATTGGATTGCTTTAATCTTTTGTAGTTCTATATTTATAACAAATATTGTTTGATGTATATGATGATTGGTTGCTCGTGCGCAGACGAGACTATATCGCTTGAGATATGAAACAACACTGTTTAACCTCGTTCGCAACGGTTTCTATACTTACATCCTCTATCGGGCGCGTGCATAACTAGTCCACAGCTCTGCAGTACTTAAACAATGTGCTGCAGGCCTGCGGTTACAAATATGTACAAAACATGCCGGCCACCTTGAAGGATGTTAGTCCTTCAAACAAAGCAAAGAATAAGATAAAAAATACAAATACAAATACAAATACAAATAACATTGGTAATATGTTGTTCATTATAGTTCAGTTGGTAACACACATAATTTTACGATTGGCCGTTTTAGAATACCACTAGCACACTTCACACTGACCACTCGCACTATATTGTCTTTTCCAGCATGAAGTTGGATAATACGTCCTAATTTCCACTGGCCCGGAGGTAAATTAGGCTCTTTAATTAACACCATGGAGCCTGTTGTTACATTGGGCACATTTTTTGTCCATTTGTTTCGCTGATGTAATTGCGAAATATATTCTACACTCCAACGACGCCAAAATTGTTGATTTAATCGTTGCAAATATTGAAATCGGTCTAAACGATTCAACTTAATGTCTTGCACGTCGGGATCCACCAACGCTGTGTATGGTCGGCCGATTAGAAAATGTGCTGGTGTTAAGGCTTCCATATCGTTCGGATCGGATGTGATAGGGGTTAAAGGACGAGAATTTAATGTAGATTCGATCTGAACTAATACCGTGTACAACTCCTCAAAAGTTACGTTTGCGTCACCCACAACCCTTTTTAAATGAAATTTGGTACTTTTCACTCCCGCTTCCCACAATCCACCGAAATGTGGAGACGAAGGCGGATTGAAATGCCACGATATTCCTTCACTATTAATGCTATCTGTTATCTGATTTTTATTAGCGTTAAGCCATTTATATAGTAATATTAGTTCTGCATTTGCACCTTGAAAATTGGTGCCGTTGTCACTATGCATATGCAATGGTTTACCACGCCTGGCCACAAATCGCCTGAGACATGCAATAAAAGCTTGTGTAGAAAGACTAGTTACTAGTTCTAGATGTATGGCCTTAGTACAAAAACAAACGAAAACACAAATGTAGCATTTGATAAGTTTTGGATTACGACCTTGTCTATCCTTTATTGTGACAGGTCCCGCGTAATCGACACCAACTGTATGAAATGGTGGCATGGGTGTGACCCGTGCCTTGGGTAGATTGCCCATAATAGGATTGGGTGGTTGTGCATTATATCTGCAGCACTTGATACATGTTCTAACCGTTTTTTTTTGCTATGTTTCTGCCATTTATTGGCCAAAATTTTTCGCGAATTGCGTTTAATAATGAGTTTGAACCTACGTGCAATAATCGAATATGTTCGCTAGAAATTATCAAATTGGTTAAATGCGACTTGGGTAATAAAATTGGATGACGTTTGTCAAATGTGAAATTTGATTCTTTAAGTCTACCACCTACTCGTATCAAGCCATATTCGTCTAAGAATGGATTAAAAGATATGAGTTTGCTTCTAGTTTTAACTGCTTTATTTTGTAATAAATCATTGTATTCTTCGCGAAATGAATTAATTTGTTCAAATCTTATTAAATTTACTAGAGCGGTATTTAATTCGTTATTAGTTAACGCGTTGTAATTTCTTTTTTCCTTTCCTTTCAAACGACAGTTTTTTATAAATCTTATACACCATGCTAAAGTTCGTTTAATTCGAGTTAAATTTGAATAGTTTTGAACGTTAATTAATGAAGTTTGATTAATTACTATGTATGACTGTATCGCTGCCTTCCTTTGTTCAGGAATATCATTATTTTGTATATTATTTTTATTTGTAATCGAATATGAATTATTTCCGTTGAGCCAGTCCGGCCCTGTCCACCATAGTTTAGACTTCGATAATTGTGTTGGTAACATGCCGCGAGATACTATGTCTGCTGGGTTTTCCATTGATTTTACATGATTCCATTCGTTTACATTTGTCATATTTTGAATACTTGCTACGCGATTCGACACAAATGTCGACCATTTATTGGGGTTAGAATTTAACCAACATAAGACTATTTGTGAATCGGTCCACCAAAATTTCTGTGTGATGTTTAAATTTAATATATTAAGAAATTTTGTTGCTAATTCAGCCAATAATGTAGCTGCTAACAATTCGAGTCTGGGTAATGTTACTTTTTTAATCGGTGCTACGCGTGACTTAGCAGCAAGAAGTCTTACAACTGTTTCGTTATTGTTTATAGATTTTAGATAAATGCAAGCTCCATATGCCTTTTCAGAAGCATCGGCAAACCCATGCATTTCGATTTCACTTGCGTACGGACTGAGAATAAACCGCGGAATACTTATTTCCTTTACCGATTGTAACTCTCTTGTAAAATTTAGCCAACATGAATATAAATTTTGTGGAATGGTTTCATCCCAGTTTAATTTTAGTTGCCAAATTTCCTGAATGATTAATTTAGCTATTACAATAGTAGGTGCAAGTAAGCCGATGGGATCAAACAGTTTGGCTGTAGTTGATAAAATTGAACGTTTTGTTACTTGCACGCATCCAGCCTTGATTGGGTTAGAAAACGAGAACACGTCCTGTGAAGGATCCCACAAAACCCCTAAAGTTTTGTTCATGCAATTCGATAAAAATACAGTTTGAGTGTCTACGTTTGTCTCATTTAATTCACATGCATTACTTTTGAATTTGGTTAATGTAAACTCGCCTTGTTTCAAGATATTAATTAAATTTTGTTTAATTATCTTTAAGTTTTCAATTGAATTTGCTCCCGTCAATACGTCATCGACATAAAAATCGGATTTGATTATTTTGGATTCGATCGGATACTTTCTTTCATTTATGTTTGCTAGTTCAAATAAACAACGTATCGCGAGGTATGGTGCTGCTGCCATACCGAACGTGACGGTGTTCAGTTCGAAATATTTTAACAATTCTGTGGGATTATCGCGCCATATTAATTTTTGGTATTTTCTATCGTCTTTATGAACCCAAATTTGACGATACATTTGTGTTATATCTCCGGTTAGCACGTACTTATGAGTGCGAAATCGTGTAATTATCGAGAAAAGATCGTCTTGAATTGTTGGACCTACGTACTGTAGCTGATTAATTGGTAATCCCGAATTCAATTGACACGAACCGTCGAATACGATCCGCAGTTTAGTTGTTTCGCTTGATTCTTTAATAACTGCGTGATGCGGTAAAAAGAATGAATTTTCATCTAAGTTATTTGATTGTGACATATGGTTTTGAGTTTTATAATTATTTATACATTCAACATAGGCATTTTTCTTATTTGAATCTTTTTCAAATCCCTTTTCTAGTTTCAAAAATCTATCTTTCGCAATTTCTACGGAATTTCCTAGCTCTGAAATATTTGATTTAATCGGTAGGCGTACTATAAATTTACCATCTGGATCTCGCGTTGTTGTTTGTTTGAATAGTGTTTCACAATAAGTTTCTTCGCGGGATAGAATTTTTTCTTTCGTCTGAAATTCGTCAATTCGCCAAAAGGTTTGTATTTCTTCGTTTAACGCGTGTAATGAGAGATACGATCGCGTTTGTTGTGGTGATGCGGAATTTATTTGACCGGACACGATCCAGCCGAATTTAGTTTTTTGAAATATTACACCGTTTTGATTTTTGATTTGACCCACGCATAAAATACTCCAGAATAGTTCTGCACCCAATAATAAATCTATATCTTGTGATTTATTAAAGTACGGATCCGCTAATTTTATGTTAGGTGGAATATTGAATGTATTTAGAGGTATTGTTATATTTGGCAAAGAATTTGCTACCTTTGGTAAAACGAAGCAATCTATTTGTGCTTTAAAGTTCTTGCATCTTGATGCAATTGTTAATTTGACTCGATTTTTTAAATAAGAAATACTTTGGTTAATTCCAGTCAACGATATGTTTGTTGGTATTAAATCTAAACGTAATAGTTTGCAAGCGCGTTCAGAAATAAAATTTGATTGAGAAGCTGAATCCAATAAACATCTTAATGATTTTGTTTCACCTGTTTGTGTGATTACATTTACTAGAATAGTAGCTAATAACGTTTGATTATTATTTTCTACAACTGATGAATAACTTCCGACATTATTGTTTAATTGATTACTGGTATCTGTTTTTTTGACATTAACTTCACCTTCATTTTTTTGTATTTTAGCACATGAGTTTGTGCCACTCTTATTACTTTCTTGTTTATTGAGATTTAAATGTAAAGTAGTATGATGTTTTTTATGACATAATTTACAGTTAGTGGACTGACAATTTGAGACAAAGTGTCCCTTTCTTAAGCAATTAGTGCAAAGTTTTAAGAGTTTAATTTTTTCAAATCTAGCTATTGGTTCGAGTTTTAAAAATGATTCACAATTTTGTATGTAATGTGTACCCTTACAATTTGTACATGCAATTTTAGATGTTGTGTTACTTTCAACAATGTATGATTTTACTAAATTGCGCTTTGGTTCGTTTTTGTCGCCATACAATGTATTTTTTCTAGAAGCGATTGCTTCTAGCGTACCGTATTGTTTATGTAAAAATTCAATAAAAGTTTCATATGTTGGTACTTCTTGATTTGACAATAGATTTGAATTTAACTGTTTTTCCCACTCCTGCGCAGTTTTTAAATCTAATTTATTTAAAATGATAGGAATGAGAAATGCGTCCCAATATTTAATCTGTTGCCCAAGTGATTTTAAACATTGCATATGTGTTTCTAAATTATCAATGAATTCGCGCAATTTAATGTGTGATTCTTTCGATATATCATGGAGATTTAAGATAGCATTAACGTGATTGTTAATTATTTTTCGTTTATTGTCATACCTTTTATATAAATTATCCCATGCAATACTATAATTAGCATCGGTTGTGTCTAAATGTCGTAACATGTTAGCAGGTTCACCCTTTAACGTCGCTCGCAGATAGCAAAGTTTTTGACACTCAGATAATTCGATATTATTGTGTACCATTGCAATAAAATTATCTTTATACTCGCGCCATTTTGTCAACGTACCATCAAAGATTGGTAAATCTATACGCGGTAACTTTACGTTGTTTATACGTTTCGATTGACTTTGAGTTGTAGATGCTACAACGCTACTTATGTTATTTGAGTTGTTGCTTTTTGTATCGGTTTGTTGATTGAATCTTTCGATTATGTTACTAGCTTTAGATACAATTGCAAAATATGAATTTTGAAAAGATTCGCGTTCATCTAAATTCTTGTCTTGTTCGATTTCGAAATTATCAATTTCATTTTGTATTTCATTAAAATGAATTATTAATTGTTCAATAATCTCTAATCGTTTTGTTAAGTTTTTGACTATAATATCATTTAATTCGTTTTCGTCTAAACTATTTACATGCTTAGTAAATAAAGTTACTTGTGTTTTTAAGTGACCGCGATCTTTACAAAGTTTTTTATATTCTTCGGACATTTTGAACAGATCGAATATACAATCAATTAGTTAGAGGAAAAAAATTGGAATAAAGTATTAACTTACGGTTAAACAATGTGAATAGATTGATATGAAACAATGTCGTTTGACCGTTGTGTATACAGGATTTCCGCCTTTTCGATGGTTGTGGAATTCCAGCTGCCCAGTAGAATCTTGAGCGACTCGTACACTCGCCCGATGCGCGATGTGGCGTTGGCTTGTTGAATGTTGACCAGCTGAATTCTGTGCGTCGCGTGCTCGCGTTGATGTTGATGTTCGCTGAGATGTGATTACAATTATTCAAATCTTCATTTACATTATTCGAATCTGTTCGTTAGCTCCGGCTACGAAGGACCATGAATTGGATTGCTTTAATCTTTTGTAGTTCTATATTTATAACAAATATTGTTTGATGTATATGATGATTGGTTGCTCGTGCGCAGACGAGACTATATCGCTTGAGATATGAAACAACACTGTTTAACCTCGTTCGCAACGGTTTCTATACTTACATCCTCTATCGGGCGCGTGCATAACTAGTCCACAGCTCTGCAGTACTTAAACAATGTGCTGCAGGCCTGCGGTTACAAATATGTACAAAACATCCGTTGATATTAACTTTTTGGAAAATATCTCGACGTGGTAAAGCGATTTTGGCTACAGCGAATATTTTTAGCGTATTTTCAGTTTTTTGTGTCATTTGTTTCTCATGTAATGACGTCATCAACTTTTTTTTTAAATGACAACCTATATTTTTTATTACTCATTTTGGTAGTACTTTTTATTCCGTTTCCAACATTATAACATTTTCAATATTATATTTGAAAAAAATTAAGAAAAATAGTCTTAAATTTCAAATATTAAAAATTAATTAAATTGGCAAGGCTACCACTACAGCTACCAATACAAGTAGCTAACCCACTAAAATAAATAACTACTTCCCAGCCCTAATATACGGGGGTGCTAGAATTACCCGGCCTGGCGTATAGATGACGGTTGTTGTTTGAAAAAATAACTACGGTAGAAAGTACCAACTTTATAGAGCTTAAGTTTTAAGTTTGACGATGCTATTTTGTTTAGTATTGGTTTGACAGTCATCAATAGTGAAACACCCTCAGAGTGAATTTTAAACATATGGAAAAATTGGTCAGCGCAATGTTATACAAGATACTTTCATTCAAAGAGCTTCAGTCCAACCAATGTTAAAGTGAAGCTAGGTTCTAGTCTGAGGAGGAGTCCTCCTTCGTTTACAACAGTAAAATATTGGGTGTCAGAGTTTAAACAAGGCCGTACGAGCTGCCAAGACAAACATCACAATGATCGACCAAATGAGGTGACCACGGCAGAAATGGTGAAGACCGACAACTGAAAGTGCGTGAGCTAGCAGACATGGTAGGCATTTCAGAAAGTGCTGTACATTGCATATTGACTGAAAATTTTAACATGAGAAGGCTGTGTGCAAAATGGGTGCCGATATTAATCATAATAGAACAAAAACAGCGTCGCGCGAAAATGTTTCAATTGAGTGTTTGGTGGCGAAGTTTCACAGCAATAAAGCCGCGTTTCTGCGTCGATTCATAACCATGAATGAAACATGGTTCTATCACTTCACACCTGAGACGAAAGATCAGTCAAAACAATGGACTAAAAGGGGACAATCGGCTGCAAAGAAGGCTATTTTAAAGAGCTCGATGATTCTCGAAGCTATTAAACATTACTGGAAAAAGTGTATCGAGCTAAAAGGAGAATTTTTAGAGTAATAAATATATGTTTTCTTAATGTTTTGTATTTTTGTTGTTAGGTCGGGTACTTCTGGGACTAGACATAACTATAAGATAAATTTAATTTTATTTAGGATAACAGTCAAATTGTGGAAACCAAACGATTATTTATATATAGAAAGTCTCTTTGTTGTTATAAATACGGTTATTGATTCAGTTGCCAATATATTTAAATTTTAAACTCTTGTTTCAACTGTAACACCATCGGAATTTATAACATTACTTATAAACCTCTTGTTGAAATAGTATTCATGTAAGTATTTATATAAATATTTGTATTGTATTTGTATTAATTGTTATTGATTTTGTATTTGAGTTGGAATGCGATTGTACTGAAAATGAACCAATATTTTGTTCAAAATATTTTCAACTGAATCAATAAATATATGTATAACTAGAAGGAGATTTTATAATTTTACTAAGGGTCAGTATTGCCAACTTTCCTAGAGCTTGACAAAATTATATAAATTTAGGAAAATGTTGCCAACTTTCCGTAAAATATTATTAAAATTTTAAAAGATATATTATATATTTATTATTTTCCGCTTTTAATCAAATTCTCAAAAAAGATTCTTCTAGGGCCCACATAAATAATATAAGTTTAATGAAATAATCTGTTGCCAACTTTCCGAAAAAAAATACCAAAATTAAAAAAAAATGTATTATAATTATATACATAGGTACATACATAATTACGACATGTACCCAAAAGGCTGTAGCACATACCCTATTCAGAATCTCTAAATCAGTTTACTCCAAACATCCCTACCCAGTCAAGCAACTTTAGCTTCATCCACATTCATACTGATATTTTGTTATACGTGCTCTTCTATTCTTACTAGTAGAAACTTTCGCTGCACGCAAACCACTCTCAATCATACTACTCCAACTATTCAAGCTGTATTCGAACTATTTTAACTGACTAACATCAACTTTTGTTACAACATTTTTCTCAATTTTACACTTATCATACACTAATCTATTTCGTATCCGATTTCTCCTAGTTACACCATATACCTCATGTAAAAATCCCATTTCTAGAGCAGTCATTTTTTTTAATGTTTTTGCAGCCAAACCCTACATTTACTTTCATACATCAACGTAGGCACCAAAACAGCATTGTTTATACTCAAACGGATTTTTTTGAATACATTTACGTTCTTAGCAAAAGTACCCAAAGCACTCACAACCTTACAATCTTCCTTCTCATCCTTCTCAGTTGCTCTTCAGTTTCAGCCAAAATAAAAAAGAATACAAAAGTCTGTTTGGTGCCCACATAAATTATATAATTTATAATTTATATAATTTTTATGCCAGTTCTCTGAGAAAAAATTATATAAATTTTAATAAAAATTTTACAAAAGATTTTCTTATAGTGACCAAATAAATTATATAATTTTACGAAAACAAAGTGTTGAGTAAAAAATTACTTTATTTTAATTTTTGTAGTATTTATAAGTTGTTGTCAGAATGGACTATATATGGGTCTATACATATTCTTTTAATTTTGTTTTAATATTTTAATCAACAGTACATAAATGATGTCAGCGTTGACACTATATGATTTTATATATGGTCTTGTAATTAACATAAATAAAATAACAATTAAAACATATGTTTACTTCAAGTTTGTATAAATCTAAATATTGTTAATAGTATAAAACCAACAGATTATTGTTAGGTCCTTTCTATGATTCCTTGCTATTGTGTTAATCTGTCTTGACAATTCCAACTGACGATAATGTAACTTCTATTTTACGTCTTTTCTAGTTAATTGAAACTTGTAGCCAGCTGACTGTTTTATAATTAAACAAAAGCTAAACTTTACTAATATTTAACTTTCGAAACAATAAATTAAACTCGGATTAAAAACAAGACACAAACAAGTATATTATGCTTTACCACTTCCAAAAAGAATGGAAAGCTTCGGTTTAATCATGCTAAAAATGTTATTGTCGAATTTTTACGTTTCTTTTTTTATAATAAATATTGTTTAAAAAACGCCTGATAATTATCAACCCTATATATTTTTGGATAGAATTTTTTCCTATAATAGAATGTTATTTCAATAAATTTGATAATACTCGTTATAAATGATAAACGATGACTAGGTATCAATTTGTTGCAAACATTTCAATATTTGGTAAATATTTACTAAAATATTTAGTACAGAAAAAATTAAGTATATATATATATATATATATATATATATATATATATATACCAATACCTCGCTTTGCGTCGTTTCGTTTTGCGTATTTTCGAAGTTGCGTCGCTGCTGAATTAGTACTAATTTTCACTGTGCGTCGTTAGATTTTCGAAGTTGCGTTGTTTTGGGTTCGAGTCTTTAATTTTTTTTTCTCAAAGATGGCACGACTTTTGTTGACAAAAAAAACTGTTCAGCAAACATTGGACCAATTTTTTGTGAAAGAAAGCCGACTTACGACAACAGCCACTATGGACTCATCAGACAGTGATTAATTTTTATTTTGTTTTTATAAATTAATTGAATATTTTATTTTGTTTTAATTGAATTTGTTTTTTTTTTTTGTTTTTTGTATGTATGTAATAAAATAAAGTAAAAATAAAATAAAATAAAAAAGTAGTATTTTTGTAACCTTGGAACCTATCTTCGATCTTTACATGGTTTGCTATAGAAAATCATAATTCACTTTGCGTCGTTTCAATTTGCGTCGTGTTTTTTTGGAACGTAACCACGACGCAAAGTGAGGTATTGGTGTATATATATATATGAGCATTTCCATTACTTTCAACAATTTTTTTTGGGTGAAAAAATTCCCAA
This sequence comes from Clivina fossor, assembly GCA_963966155.1. Taxonomy (NCBI): domain Eukaryota; kingdom Metazoa; phylum Arthropoda; class Insecta; order Coleoptera; family Carabidae; genus Clivina; species Clivina fossor. Next base: position 13,392,021 of record OZ014553.1, on the reverse strand, counting down.
GCTTAATATTTTCAGAATATTTAAAGCTAATTAATAATTAAGCTAATTATAAATTTTTTAAGATAACTATTTTTCTTAAAAATAGCCGATTTTTGACATTTCATAATTATGTTTTTGGAACGAATATTATTTATTGAAATCTTTTCAGGTAATTTTAATCGATTTTTGAGACTATTTTTCCTACAAATATTAACTTTTTTCATCAACCTAGAAAAAAACTATGAATTTTTGAAGATGCGATTTTTTCTTAAAAATTGCCAGGTTTAAACAATTTGTAATTATGACCGTCGTTCATTTACTAAAATAAAATCGTAACTTTAAAGAATGAAGAAATAAGTGTTTTACAAAATTTACGCATTTGTGGGCACAACGATGTATCTCGGGTATTTTTAAGAAAAATGGTTATTCTCAAAAATTTTTAATTTTCTTCTAAATTAATGAAAAAAGCTGATTTTTGCGAAAAAAAACAGCATTTAATTAGCTGTAAATATCCTGAAAATATTAGCTTTGGGAATTTTGATGATAAGTAATGGAAATGCTCATATATATATATTAGAATGTTCGTAAAAAAAAAATTATAAAATTAATAATTAACTGGCGAAAGACAAAATTAAATGTATGTGTCTTATAGTTATTGTTTAGTTTCTGAAATAATATTCAGGGCTTCGACGCGGAACTGAACCGAAAACTGGAAGAAACTGTTATTTTTGCTGGAAAAAAAACCGGAACTGAATCGGAAAAAAAATATATTGTTTATTTCGGTTTGATATGCGTTGAAACACGCCCGTTAACACAACTTAGTTTTTACGGCAGTCTTTTTTTTTTCATTTTTGTGATCTCGTGGCGTAGTCGCAAATCGTAATTCGTCCTACGGTAAAGAATAATTATTGGTTTGGTTTTTTGTGGAAGAATGCAATACTCACAATGAGTTATTGAAATTGAAAATTTGTGATCACTTTGAGAAAGGTGTATTTTTTTTATAATAACTTTGCTTTTAATAATCTTTAAATAGTTTAAATAAAAATATATTGGAAAATATTTTAATAATTGGAGGTAATTTTCATTTTTTCTAATAATACATAAATAAATAAAATCCTATGTACAAAAATTCCTGTGTCACAGTTTTCGTATTTATACTCCTCCGAAACGGCTTGACCGATTTTAATGAAATTTTATATGTATATTCAGTAGGTATGAGAATAGGTTCATAACTAATTTTTATATATCTAAGTGTTAAGGGTGGGTCACCCTAAAAAAAAAATTTTCATTTTTTGGACAAATTTTTTTTTGGTTATGTTTTTGTGGTGTGTCATTAAAAAATACATTTAGTTTCAAATTTTTACCCTGCTATCACCAACCCCTACTTTTTAATAGCATTTTATATTTTTTTTGACCTCGGTCGATAGCTGATCAATGGGGTTCCATTTTGCCAAACTCCTCCGCTTGGGAGCAGCATAATAGCAAGTTAAAAGTTATTTACAAAAAAAAAAATTTTTTTTTAAATATATAATTAATTTTTCATAAATAATATAAATGTTGGATCATAACAAAGGTACAGTATTACTGTATTATAAATGTAAGTATTTTAAATATTATAAATGTACAGTATTACTGTATTATAATTTTTTTTTCCTAAATAACTTTTAAACAAGTTTATAATATCTTTTTAATGTTTACTTTTAAAATGTATTTGAAAAATTGCGCTCGACGAAAATTGCTATTATGCTGCTCCCAAGCGAAGGAGTTTGGCAAAACGGAACCCCATTAACACTTGATCAACTATCCCCGCCAGGGGTCTACCGGTGTCACTTCTCACCTCGTAAACAGCACGGAGTAGGGATGGGAGCGTTCTCCTGTCTCACTTGCAATAAGCTGTATCTCACTTCTTACACAGTTTTCGTAATAATTTTTTCTTTTTCTTAGGAAAGTAACAGGTTTCTCCACACAATTGAAATTTTTGAAAAACGCGTGTTAATACATATTAATTCATCTCTCTAATTGACAAATGTTTGTATGTATGTATGTATGAATGTATGTATGTATGTTTCTGCAGCATCTCCTACTAAACCCCAAAACCGATTTTGATGGGAGTGATGTCATTTTAATTGGTTCATTCCCTATTTGAGAATAGGCAAGTTTCATTTTTCTACGATTTCATCTTGGTTCTCAAAAATTTGAAAAATTATGTTTAATGCTAACCTGCAAATGTCAAATGACAGCGTAGTTGTGCAGCAACGCACAACGGGAAAGCTGCAGTTGCGCAGCAATGCGCGACAAGAAAGTTATCTTTCAAATACTGAATTTTTGCGCAGTTTCGCAGCAACGCGCAACGGGAACGCTAGTCTTATTATATAATTAAACACTTACACAAATTATGCAAGTTTCGAATAATAAATTATATTATTATTATTATTATATATTATATACTTTTTATTATTATACCTTTACTTAATTAATAATTTACAATTTATGTAATATGTTCTAAATTATGTCTTACATTATAGTAGAAAATAAGTTTTTAATACAAATAAAAACATTAAAAAAAATTAAAAATTAATCATTTGAAACTGAACCGAAAACCGAAAAAAACCTTATTTTTCCGGAACGAAAACCGAAACCGAATTGATATTAGTAATCCCAATAAAATTGTGTTTGTGTGAAAAATTATAGAACACATCTATATAAAAACGAGTGTATATCTGTTTGTTTGTTTGTTTGTCTTTTATGCACTACTACACCATTTATCCTATCGCCATGAAACTTTGAAAAGTTGTTCAGTACACTCCCGCGAAAGTTTTTGGGACCCTAGGAGGCACAGCCCCCTCCCCCCGGGGCCTAAGAAAAATATTGAAAAGTGTGAAAGAAAATTATTCCAAATAAGTAAATTTGAAATTTTGGAAGTTGTTGAGTATACTCCCGCGAAGGTTTCTGGGGCCCTGGGAAAGCATAGCCCCCCCCCCCCCCCCGGACCCCAAAAAAAATATAGAAAAGTGTGAAAGAAAATGATTCCAAATAAATTGAAAATAATTATAACATGGAAAATGTAATTTATTTTTTTTATAATACAAAAAAACATTCATAAAAAAATTTAATATTCACATTAAAATAAAAGCAGATAAAGTTTGCCGAACCAGCTAGTATTTTATAATATTTTATTTACAATTTTTGTATTTGTTTTATTGCTATCGTATTATTATAAAAATATTAGAATATTTAAATTTTATAAATTAATTCAATTTTATATCATTTCGAAACCATTCAACTAAATTTTTGAAGTTTACAAAGTTTATAATCGAAACGTTAGTTTTGTGTTTATAAATGACAGCTTAAGCTATAAATTGGATTGGCCTTTACTATTTGAAAAATAATTATTAGCAAATTATTTAAATCAGCTCGCTTGAACCCAGTTTTATTATTTAAAATAATAAAAATTTGTAAATAACTTTAATATCCAAAAGATGTAACTAAATAAAATGATTCATAATCTAATTAGTTATATACAATCGAATGATTTTAATAATCGAATGATTTGTAGTCGAATAAATATCTTAATAGAATGATCATTCGAATAACGATACGAATGAATACCTAGTACAACTAAATGTATTACAATCGCAACGTCGTTTTACATACAGTATTTAAATACATTTTTTAATAACTGAATATTGTAATAATAAAAATATTTTAAATTTCTGGTATATTAAATAAATTAATATTTTAATTATTTATTAAATAAAGTAAAAAGTGTATGTAACTGGAACAACAAGATAACATTACTAAAATTACAGAATTTAATAAAGAAAATAACACGAACTAAAAATATAAAATAATTTTTTCTAGCCCCATACAGATTTATAATCCCCATAGAGAAAAACATGGAGCGCATGCAATAGCTAACAGCAATGACTGTAGTGAGTAGCTTTCATTTCCTACGTTTTTCTTTATCGGATTATAAATTTCTATGGGACTAGGAGAAATTATTTTATACTTTTTAGTTCGTGTTAAATACGTAGTATATTAAAATATTTTTTATTATTTAAATAATTATTAAATATTAAATAAAAAAATTTATTTCAACTGACCGGGATTTGAACCTGAACCTTTTGATTGCTAGTCAAAACTGGCTGAAACTCGAGAAAAAATTAACATTTGTTAAAAATATTGATTAACGGTTAATCAGTATCGGGAATTACGTTTTAATATTAATTTTCGTTTTTAACCAGTTTTTTATATTCTAAACTGGCTTCAACCGGTAAAATTTTAGGTTAATTTTGTAAAATAACGCGTTTTTGGTAACAAAGTTTAAATTCATAAATTTTGCTCAAAAAATTACGTTATATATAATTTCATATTTGGTTTCGTTTCCAAAGACAAATAGGTATTACTTTTTTGATTAAAGGTTACCGGTCTCTAAAGTGTTTAAAATATCGGTTAAGATTTCGGTTAACGTTCGCAAAATTTTTACAAATATCGGTTAACCGGTTTATTTAACTGGTTTATTTTACCGGTTTCATGTTCTGATTGAAATAATTACATGCATACATATACACACAATTACGCCATGTACCCGAATGGGTATGGCACAAATTCTTTTCATTATTCCGAAATCAATTTTCTTTAAACATCCCTATCCAGACAAGCAACTTTAGCTTCATACATATTCATAATATCTCTCATACATGCTCTCCTATTCCTACTATTTGAAAACTGCCATTCATGCAAAACACTTTCAATCATACCACTCCAATCGAATGTCCACGCAAACGTATACCTTCAAAATAGTTCATATAAATACTTTTAAATAAACATTTGTTAGGCATTCGATCAAACTGACCGAACTATCTTATCTGACTAACATCAACTTCTGCTACAATATTTTTTTCAATTTCGCACTCATCATACATTAATCTATTACGTACCCAATTTCTCCTAGTTACACCACTTACCCCACGTAAAAATTTTATTTATACAGCAATCATTTTTCTTTTGAAATAATTGTTATATTAAAAATTATGGCAGTTTTGGAAAAAAGTTATTTTTTATGTAATATTGTTGCAGAAATCATGAAGTGGTTGCGTGGAATATTAGTGGCACTCTCAATTGTTGAATGGAGTTTTGTCATTGTCGAAACAATCCTACACGATAAGCATTTTATGGAAGTTGACTTGAACAATGGATGTCGTTGTCTCAATGGAACTGTTCATCAACATCATGATGCTACCAATGAATGTCGTTGTTCGGGTTGGAATTTCCTCGATATACCAGCTAATCTCTCTAGTGAACTTGAAAAATTGTAAGTACGCCTCAACCATGTTATATTTAAATGATAAGCCTCATTCAGACTGTTTTTTTTAACACGTTTTTATTAACTCGCTTTCTTGTCTGTTTATTTGTATGTCTGTTTGGTACATATTTTGCAATCAATTTTAAACTAACTTTCCGATGAGCTAAAGACTTGAAACTTTAACATAGCTCAAAACAAAAATATTAAATTTTATTTTGTGCCATATGAACAAATTCCGTACATTCATGTTTTTTTTTTTTTAAAAAATACAGAAATAAAATTACAGAAAACAACTATAGAAAATACAGAACACCCACACACACGCGCAAGGCTATGAAGCAGAAAATAATACATATTAGGGTGTAAAAAAAATTTCCAGTAAGGTTAAAATCGATAATTTTACATCGAAAAGCATCAGAAATAATATATTTGCTTGTTTCTACAAAGTAACAGATTCCTCTACATAACTGAAATTTTCGGAAAACGCGGGTAAATACATATATCGCTTATATAGTGCATGTATTAATACGCGTTTTCTGAAAATTTTAGTTTCGTAGAAGAACCTGTTATTTTCATAAAAACAAGCAAAAAATATTATTTCTGATGTTTTTTGATGTTAAATTATCGATTTTAACCTTACTAAAAAAATTTTTTTTACGGACACCCTAATATATATTATACAACGTTTTTAAAACAGACTAAAATATATAAAATAATTTCTCCTAGCTTTATGTAGACTCATAACCCTATACAGATTCCTGACCTAATATAGATTGTGCTGAATGTTTGCGATTGTAAGTTAAAATAAATTAATAAAAGTATTATCATAGCTATTAAGAATTTACAATCACAAATTTTCAGGACAATCAGTATTAAGTCAGGAATCTGTATAGGGTTATAAATCTGAATGAGGCTATGAGAAGTTATTTGATATTTTTTAGTCTAAAACGTGCTATATTAATTTCTTTTATTTAAATAAATATTGCTAGCGAAATCATAGCTATGTTTTTGTGAAGAGCTAGTGGTTCTGAATCAAGCATGTAAGCTTATGGAAATACACTGCATATTTACTTACGTTTTAAGAACGGCCAATCAGATTTCAATAACAGGAGAAAGCAATATATATATATATATACAGTGTGTCCCCGGATGGACCTAACTATACTTGCAAACTTTCTTATTTCGCATTTTAGGAAGAAAAGTCATACTTCATAAAAAGTTTTGCTTCTTCTAGCAAGTTCCAATCCACTATCAAAATTTCGAAATAACATACAGGGTCGTTAGAAAACGATAAAACGTAAAATTTGGTTAAAAGTAAAGTACCTTTTATTTGAAAGGAAAGTCAAAGAACTGCTGGAAAAAGATATATGAAACGTCAATACAAGCTCAAATATCTAATCTGAACATTGTATCTTAAAATTGATTTTTTTTGCCTTTATTATGATTATCAAGTAATAGGTACTTATTAATTTTGCCAATGTGATTGTCATAGTTATCTAATAAAAACAAATGCAACTGTGACAAATGACTAATTAAAATAATAATGATTACACAAATTTAGCGAAACTTCAATTTATTACACAATTAGAACAAAACACAAAAACAAAGAAAAATTATTGTACATGTTGCCCTCCTAGTTCTATACATTTTTCAACAACTGCTCTAAATTTTTTCAACACTAGACGAATGGTTTCTCTATTTATCTCCGCTATAGCTTCTGTAATTTTTTGTTTTAAAATATTTTCATCATCCTGGAAATCAGTCGCATAAACTTTTAGCTTAAGATATCCCCATAAGAAAAAGTCTAATGGAGTAATGTCTGGAGATCGAGGAGGCCATCTAATAGGACCAAACTGTCCAATCCATTTATTAGGAAAATGACTATTTAACCACTCTCTAACACGAATTGCTTTATGAGCTGGACAACCGTCCTGTTGAAAATGAAGCGCCTGTCTCTTCTGCAAGTTCACCTCGTCTAGAGCAGGAAGAAAGAAGTTTTCCAACATTTCTATGTATGTGTTCTGGTTTACAATTCCGTCGAAAAAATAGGGACCAATAATTTTATCGTACATTATCGCACACCAAACATTAACTTTTTTGTATCGCTGACTATTTGTTATAATTCGAAAATTTGGATTTGCTTTCGACCAATACCTACAATTTTGGCTGCTAACGACTCCATTTGTTGTGAATGTTGCTTCGTCAGAAAAAATAATGTGTCTATAAAACAATCTGTCCATCATAATCCGTTCTCCCATCAATAAACAAAATTCTAAACGAAGCTCATCATCGCCTCGTTCAAGTTTATGTAGTCTCACCGGTTTGTAAGGATGAATTTTATTTCGTGATAGAATTCTCTGTAAGTGGCTTTTACTGATAGGTAGATCAAGTGCCCTTTTTCGTAACGACTTCTTCGGGAAAGTTCTTACAGAATCAATAGCGATCAATGTTGCGGCATCATTTTCGTCAAGAATGTGCTTTTCCTTCTTCAAATCTGTTACAGTGCCTGTTCGATCAAACTTTCTTACTAACTCCCGAACACAATTTACAGAAACGTATACTCCCGGATATTTCCTATTAAAAAGTTCAATTGCATAGCGATATGATACTTCACCAATACCGTAACATTTCACTAAATAAATTCTATGCTCTAGAGACAACATTATTCAAACATTGACTGACAATTTTTTGACATGAAATTAGTCATTTGTCACAGTTGCATTTGTTTTTATTAGATAACTATGGCAATCACATTGGCAAAATTAATAAGTACCTATTACTTGATAATCATAATAAAGGCAAAAAAATCAATTTTAAGATACAATGTTCAGATTAGATATTTGAGCTTGTATTGACGTTTCATATATCTTTTTCCAGCAGTTCTTTGACTTTCCTTTCAAATAAAAGGTACTTTACTCTTAACCAAATTTTACGTTTTATCGTTTTCTAACGACCCTGTATGTTATTTCGAAATTTCGATAGTGGATTGGAACTTGCTAGAAGAAGCAAAACTTTTTATGAAGTATGACTTTTCTTCCTAAAATGCGAAATAAGAAAGTTTGCAAGTATAGTTAGGTCCATCCGGGGACACACTGTATATATATATATATATATATATATATATATATATATATATATATACAGTGCGATATTTTTATGTCTAAACATATGAACTGAACTACATATAAATTTTCTATGTTCAATTTTAAAAATAACACATCAATCGCATGGAGACATCCCTGAGAGTTATGCAACCAATCCCACATAATTTAACAGTTATTTGAAAAAATTGAATTACTTTCAACAAAATATTTAGAAAGCATTAAACTATTCGCATTATTTCAAAAAATTTCTTTAAAAATGTATACAAAAGAAGAAAGATTAGAAATTTTGCATTGGTATTTCAACAAGAATAGTTTGAGAAATGTGAGAGATTTATTTGCTGCTAAATATCCTGACTAGTCCATTTCATGCATTGGTACAGTTCACAATATTATTAAAAAATTTAAAGTTAATGGTTGTATTGCATATAAACACAACAAAAAGAAAAGAACTTGCCACATATTGTCAGAACAGATAAAATTAAAAATTTTAGTGTATGTGTAAGAAAATCCAATACGTCTCTTCGCAGTTTGACTAAAGAATTCCAAATTTTAAGTTTTTCTGTGCTGAAAACATTAAAAGAATTTAAATATAGACCATATAAATTTTCAAATTACCAGCAAATTTTTGAAGAAGACAAAATTAAGAGAACTGATTTTTGTGAAACTTTATTTAATTTATTAAATGAAAATGATTAAATATTGTAAAATAGTTTTTACGGATAAAGCTACATTTACTACAAATTGTTTCATAGGGGAACTCAGAAACTCTAAGAGATATGGAAAATTGGACCGCGCATTCTCAATCGCTTTTTTTGAGAGAAACTCAATTATGAAAACAAAAATTAGCTATCGTCTTTTGTTTTCGAGTTATGGCGAAAAGTTCGCATTTTCCGTATTTTGATAAATGGATGGTTTTTTAAATTAGACGAAAATAATTTTCACATTTTTAAGGCACTTTTTTAGTAGAATGAAATGGTCTTAACGGATATTATAAATCTCCGTTAATTATCGGGTTTTAACATAAAGTGATAGTCGGCTCTGACTTAGTTAAATAGATAATTTTTTCTCTTTTTAATAATATACATATATCATGTAGGATTGAAAATGGTCAAACTGCCATTTTTTTAAAATAAAATAAAATTTATTATTTTATTGAAAACGAGTATTTTTAAACCCCATTTAAATTACATAGAAATTCAAACTGCACAATTTTTGTTAAGCGACATTTTCATATTTCGCGGCAACGAACATGTTTGAGGTTGTAAACATATGTTTATCGTACAATCAAACTATTAGCTGATTGCACATTTTTGGTTAGCGAGCGAAAAATGTTTCCTATCACACATTTGAAATAAATCATGAATAAATATTTGGAATTGATTAATTTACACTTGATATTTGGGACAGATTTGTGAGAACGTGCAAATTTATATTATCTATCACTGCTAAGGACTGTCAGTAAATAGCTGGTATTGTTTTACATTGCCAGTCGGTAAAAAACAACTCGTCACTGGGAAACTCAACACTAAAACATCACGGCACCTGAAAAACTCGGCATTTCGAGAACTTAAAAAGTGGAATATTACTTAAAACAGCAAGTTCTGCTATTATAAACGTTAAATTATTTTGAAAAATTAAAAAAAATATATTTTTATTTTTATAGCTGTTTTGTTTTTTAAACAGGATATTTCGTAAAACACTGAATTTCATATTTTTAGTTCTTTAATTGTCAGTATATTGACATATTAATCAAATAGAATAATTTACCTTAAACCAGAAAGATAAAATTAAAAAAGTTATATACGTATTTCCAAAACTAATCTTTTATCATCATTAGCAAAAAATAAAGCTAAGGTTCTAATCATTGATGTAAGTGTACAAAAATACTCAACGTACCAAATGGTCAAAGATCACTAATCAGTGATTATCAGTATTTCACATGGTATTTCATTAAAAAAAATTTTTTTCGAAAAAAGAGAGCATAACAAAATGATTATTTTTACGTGTTTATTTATTTTGAAATTATTATTATTTCTTTTCAAAGACTGTTTAATATTTAAAATTATATTATAGTGAAATTTTTTATTGGCACATCTAAAATAAACAATTTTTTTACAAAAATTTAATAATTTGGAGCGTTTCAATAAAATTTAAAAACAATATATCAATGTATTTACATGTAAAAAACAAAAATTATGACATTCAGTATTTATAAGAAACATGATGTTTTTTTTAAAAAAAAAAACATTATAAAATATCAGATGCTAAAGCATCATTAAATTTTTTATGTTACAGATTTGTAAAATAAAAATATTTATTAAAAAAACTTATTCCAACTAATATTTTGATGTCCAGTTTTCCAAGTGCCGAGTTGCCTAGTGCCGAGTTGTCCCGGTGCCAAGTTGTCTCAATGCCGAGTTGTCTCAATGCCGAGTTGTCTCAATGCCGAGTTGCCTCAATGCCGAGTTGTCTCGCTGCTGAATTGTTAGGTGCAGAGTTGTCTGCTGCCAGGATGTCCGGTGCCAAATTGCCCCGGTGCTGAGTTGTCTCAGTGCCGAATTGTCTTGGTGTTGAGTTGTAAGGTGCCGAGTTGTCTGGTGCCAAGTTGTCCCAGTGCCAAGTTGTCCCAGTGCCACGTTGTCCCAGTGCCACGTTGTCCCAGTGCCGAGTTGTCCCGATGCCGAGTTGTCTGAGTGCCGAGTTGTCTCGATACTGAGTAGTTAGGTGCCGAGTTGTCTGGTGCCAAAATGTCCGGTGCCAAGTTGTCACGGTGCCGAGTTGTCACGGTGCCAAGTTGTCACGGTGCGGAGTTGTATGGTGCCGAGATAATTCGATGCCGAGTTGTTCGGTGTCGAAATGTCCGGTGCCGAGTCGTCCACAGCTGAGTTGTTAGGTGCAGAGTTGTCTGGTGTCAAGATGTCCGGTGCCGACTTTTCTCAGTGTCAAATCGTCCGGTACTGAGTTGTCTCAATGCCGAAATGATTCGATGCCGGGTTGTACGATGTCGGATTGTACGTTACCGAGATGTCCATTGTCGAGTTGTTTGAAAGCATTTTTGTGTTAGCAGTGGTAGATGACACGAATGCGTATGTACTCCCAAATTTGTCCTAAATATTTAGTGAAAATAAATTAATTGTAAACGTTTATTTATAATTTATTTCTTATAGTTATTAATAAATTATTAACAAATAATTACCGCCTAAAGTGGCTTTAAGCTATATCTGTTACAAATATTGCTACATTTTCTAAAACTGTCTATCAAATATCTGTTGAAATAAGGGACAATATTGTAAATATTTTAAATTAAATTTCTTTAAACATTTATTAGATTTTTTTCGTAAATAATCATTTATTACAAAAACCAAACAAACTAAACAAACAAAAACAATACTACGATAATTAGAAAATACAGAAAATCAAAATCTTGTTTATGTAAATATTTATATTTATATATTTCAAGTTTCGTTATTAATTTTATATCTTTACTTCATCAATTTATTTTTAATATCCATTAGATCCATTTTAAAAATCAAATGGTAGCCATAAACAAAACTACATGCATACAATGTGACCCAAAGACAAACGTTAAAATAAAGAAATACTTTGGTTCACTGTTTCGAAAAGCGTTTGTATTTACGTCAAACATTTGCATTCAACAGAAAACCTTGAAACAGTGTTCGTGAGTCGCAAAGTGTTTGTGTCGGCTGAATGCGACCATTGATTATTATATAATCAATTCAGTAGTGAGATTACACAAACTCATATTTTTTTAATTGAAACCTATAATATTTATTTTAAAATATATTTATTTTTATAGCAACACATTTCAAATGAAAAATAAACTTTAAAAAATACTTTTTTAAATATCAAATATTTCTGGTCATTGTCCATTTTTAATATATTGAAAAAATTCTAATACTGCACAATGAGAAAAATTAATGGAAAGTTAAAAATTAAATATAAATATAATAGATTTTTGAAAAAATAAAAATCATTATAAATAATATTTTTATATAAAACGGCTTTAGGTTCTAGTTCTGTAATAATTTATTCATAAATAAACGTTTCGATGAACTGATTTGTCTTCATCAGGAAAAAAGAAAACTCACGTTCAGTTGGTCGAAACGTTGATTTATTAATAATTTATTACAGAACTAAAATCTGAATCCGTTTTATTCCATTATAATTCGTTCTGAAAACTTTTACAATGTTAATAATAATTTTAATTACTATAAATTTATTTTAACAAAACAATTAAAACTAATTATTTTGTTTATTATTAACTGACAATTAACTTTTTTATATGTAGTTTTAAAATTGCTTTAATATATTAAAAAATTACAGAAATATTTGATTTTCACAAAACATATTTTTTTATTTTATTTTTGCATTCAAATTATATCATATCTTTTATCAATAAAACAAAACAATTTCTTTTAAACCACAAAGAATAATTTTGAAAAGCTATATATGTATTTCAAAATTTAATCTTTTATCATCAATATCAAAAAATAAAGCCTTACATTTACTTTTGCGCTTGTCTAATTTCATATTCTAAATTATTTAGTTAATTATATTATTGTAGTAATCGTTGTTTATAAGAATAAAAAGGTGTACACCTAAAAGTGTACTATTCTTCCAATTTAATTTTTACTTAAAACGGAACGGTAGCCGTAAAGTCGAGCATCGAGAGAAACCGAGCTTGCTAGAGCGCTAGCAAATTTCGAGCGTAACAGAAGAGCGCAAAATCGCTGCTTGCCACTCAAACAGTTAATGATATATGAAATTTTATATCTAAGTAATTGTACATCTGAGATGACCGTGTAAATGTGCACAATAAGTCACATTTTACTGAAATTGTAGCTATTATAATTGGTGATGGGATAATTCGAACAAAAAGTAATCGATCATTCTATTATGAAAATCATACGAGATATCTCAAATGAAATTGAAATCATTCGGATGATGAATAAACGAAAAGTGGCAAATTTCAATAAAAATATACAAAATAAATAATAAAATTAAAAGACAACTTTAAGGCTAAATTTTTTTAAAATTATTCGAAATCAGAGCCAGTCTACCTAACCAAATAGCTAATAATCATAAAACTATGAATACTAAGGAAACTAGTTTGACTGAAGTGGGGAGAACAAAAATAAAGAAGATGCCAACATATATCTGACAGATAGATACAATCGCTCATTCTAGTTGTAGTATATATTCATTCCTATCGTCATTCGAATGATATCATTCGATTATGATATTCATTCAAATACCGATCATTCGATTATTAAAATCATTCGATTATGCCCATTACTAATTATTATAATTTTTGAAATACTAATGATGACACCTGAATTTGGAACACACATAAATATAATATACCAAAACCGTAGTGAGTAAAATGGTAAATACGTAGTACGAAACCCTTAACTTTTTAAATCTAGGTAAGAGGGCGTCATTAATCAATCAAGGAACGTTAAATGTATATTCATGAGGCAACTTTGAGTAATAGAAATATTTTGAATTCCAAAGCTAAAGTTTACAAATAGTAACTTTATATGAGTAATTCAACTTTACCATACAAATCGAAAGTTTTAATCATTTAGACACATTCATGTAACAAGCATTAATTAAAATTTGTATTAATATATATTATGAATTATTAATAGAAAAAACATAATTCGTTTGTTATAGTGCTGAAAATTTTTTCGAAAAGATTATTCGATTAAACTGATAACAAACCGCAATTAATCGGTTAACCGTTACATATTTTGTACTGCACATATTTATACAATCACTGTCTTTTTTTTTTAATTCATTGTTTACTCATATTTGCGAAATGAGTGTGCAAGAGTAACAATAACAAATTTTAAACATTTTACTTCAGCTTAAGTTTGTTTTTATTTTCTAAATACCGAAATATATTTATAAAAATAATAATAACAAATAAAGTTAAACTGACACAACAAAATTATAAAATCATAAACAATTTACAAATACAATGGACATATTTAACAGATGTGTATAATTATGGTTCACATGCATAACAAATAATAACAATTAAGTTTTGTATTTTTAATTGTAATTATAAAAACTTATTAACCAACAATTTATAGTAGCTAGCTCTAGAATACTAGTAAATGTAACTATTTCACTAACCAGTTACAACCGGAAATAATTGCGGTTAACCGATTATTCGCGGTTAACTAATTACCGTTTTTTTTTTTTAATGTAGTATCTGGTTAACCGGTTGAGCTAATATTTCAGACTTCATTGGTAATTAAAATAACTCTTGGATTAACTTTTTGACATTATGTACTAGTGTTTTTATCAAAGCAAAAACTGATAGATAATAAAAAATAAATAAACAAAAAAAACAAGTAATTAAAATAAAAATTAACACAAAATAATTATGAATTCTGCAATATAAAAGTCATACTTTATTTATTTTCGTATTATATATCTCAATTGCTTCTTTTAGTAAGCGAGCATGAATACAGAAACGTTTAAAAATAATTATAGTAATTGTGCACTCGATTTTACGATATTCTTTCTGCACATGTTGTGCTACTAATTTGTTCCTAGGCCGATTTAGTGTAATATAACAACAGTGTTCATAATCATGTTGAAATAGTTTCACCAGTTTAACCGACGTATACTTTTCCGCAAACAGAGAAAATCTTATGACTTCGAGACGATTATAGTGGAATTACATATTTCACAGGTTTCAAATCACTTGTTGTATGGTGTGAAGAATCCATAAATTTTTATATATTTATATTATATATTTTTTTTGTTTAAACCGCCATTAATTTATTTTAATAAACTAATTACATTATTAGTTAATTTTGTAAATAAATAAAAATGCATTGACCTTGTTGGGGTGTAAAGCCGACGCGCTAACCAAATGCGCCACAAGATCCCAACATAATCTTAAGGAAATATATATTCTATATTTTGACTGGTTATAATAAACCCATGAATTTTATTCAGTCAAGTCCATCACATAATGTGTCTATAAATCTAGCAATATTAGTATATTTATATATTTTTAATTACACATGGCGTATTATATTAAGTTCTAGTATTTGTTTTTTGCTTAAATTACCACTAATTTATTCATAAATTATTAGTTAATTTTTAAATAAAGAAAAATTTATTGACATTGCCGAGGTTTGTTTGCGCCACAAAATCCCAACGACAAGGTAATAATGTACTTGACTTGAGTAAGTTTATGGGTTTATCATAATCAGTCAAAATAAATTAAGAAAGTGGCTATTTATACATACGGTATGTATACGCAATTGGCTATTTATACATACAGTATGTATACGCAATTGGCTATTTATACATACAGTATGTATACGCAATTGGCTATTTATACATACAGCATGTGTACAAGTTAGCAACGCCATAAACCGCCAAAACCACGCATTCAGCTAAACCTAACACCGGTGTAATATTGTATTAAAATGAACTTTTCCGCTAGGGACAGTAAAGTACCTATGAGTGCCGTCTGCCGTGCAATTATATTCATTTTGTAGTAGCTTGATAAAAGTTAAGTTATAGAAAGTGGCTATTTATATATGCGGTATGTATACGCAATTGGCTATTTATACAAACAGTATTTTTACGCAATTGGCTATTTACGGTAGGTTAGGTCAGTAGGTTGGTATAGGTTTTTTGTTTTTTAGTATTTATAAATAGCCAATTGCGTATACATACCGTATGTATAAATAGCCTAATCCAAAACTAAATCCAAAAAACGTCCGAAGAGAAAGACTAAGCTGACCACTTTTTACAAACAAAAAAAATTAAAGGTAAAGGCAGTTCAAGTGAATGTACTAATTTTCGAGCGATTAGTCTTCTGAGTGTTCCCGGTAAATTATTTGGTAAAATAATAATTCATAAAGTTAAAGCACTAACTATTTCAAAAATTAGTGACGTTCAGGGTGGATTTTTGCCAGAGAGAGGATGTGTAGCTCAATTGTTTGCTCTTCGTATGATTGTCGAAAAGTCACTTGACAAAAATAAAAAAGTGTTCTGTGGCTTTCTCGATTTAAGGAAAGCTTATGACAGTGTCGGGAAATCTTGTGGGATGTGCTTCGCGAGTACGGTGTTAATGGTAATCTTTTAGGAGCAATTCAAGCTCTGTATGATGGAAGTGAAGTTGCTGTACGAGTTGATGGTTATTTAAGTGATTGGTTTCGTATAGATGTTGACGTGAAACAGGGCTGTGTAATGTCTCCTTGGCTTTATAATTTATATATGGATGTTCTTCTTCGAAAAGCTTTCTGTGGTAATGATGGTATACAAATAGGTAATTGTGTTGTACCTGCTTTAGCGTATGCTAATGACGTGGTTGTTTTGGCTGAATCTGAAGAAAAACTGAGAAGGATGGTTGATAGAATTAATGTTGTTGGTAAAGATATGAGTCTTGTGTTGAATGTTGATAAGTGCAAAGTTTTAGTTTTTGAGAAAGGTGACTTGATGACTGAATGTAATGTATATATTGACGGTGCACGTTTAGAGCAGGTAGATGAATTTGTGTATTTGGGTAGTTTGCTGTCTAGAGATGGCTGTTTTGATCGTGAAATTGAAAGGAGAGTAAATGCTGGTTGTAAGGTTTTGGGTGCTTTGGGAACTTTTGCTAGAAATGTAAATGTTTCCAAAGAAGCCCGTTTAAGTATATACAATGCAGTTTTGGTGCCTACGTTGATGTATGGTAGTGAATGTTAGGTTTGGTTGCAAAAGCATAAACGGAAAATGACTGCTGTGGAAATGAGATTTTTACGTGGGGTATGTGGTGTAAATAGGAGAGATCGGGTACGAAATAGATTAGTGTATGATGAGTGTGAAATTGAAAGAAATGTTGTAGCAAAAGTTGGTGTTAGTCAGTTAAGATGGTTCGGACATATTGTGCGAATGTCTAATGAACGTTTGGTTAAAAAGATTTATTTGAATGATTTTGATGGTATACGTTTGCGTAGACGTCCGATGAGTAGTTGGAGTGATATAATTGAGAGTGTTTTGCGTGAGCGAAAGTTTCCATGAGCATGTATGAGAGGAATTATGAATGGTGATGAAGCGAAAGTTGCTTGTTTGGATAGGAGTGTTTGGAAGCGACTGATTTCGGGATGATGAAAAGAGTTTGTGCCACACCCTTTTGGGTACATGACGTGATTGTGTATGTATGTATGTATGTATGTATGTACTTTATTTTTTTTATATTTATTTTACTTTATATTTATTTCTCTGATTTAATGATACATTATAGTATGTGTATTACTTTATTGAACAATATTGTAAATAAATTTTAATAAATAAAACTATAATTATTTATAATTGTGTAGTTAGTATCAAAATATTAATTGTCGTTCCCGCTCCCCAGGGGGTCCGGAGGGGGCAAGAGTCCCTGCATCAGATGTCCCCTTCAAAACCATTTACTTTTCATCCGGAACATTTTTTTGTCCGATGCACGATTTTAAAGTTATTGCAAGTGGCGGATTAAAATGGAACATCCAGTATATATATATATATATATATATATATATATATATATATACAGTGTGTCCCCGGATTGAGTTCACTATAGGTGTAAACGGCAAAAAAATTAAGAATTTCATTTTTATGTTTTGGGATTCCGCCCTGCTTTGTCTGAAAACAATTTTAAGCATATTTTTAGTTTTTTAAAAATCAAAACGGCCATGAAAATTGTAAAAAAACTATTTTATATTCAGATAAACGGCCTTTTCTGTCAATGTTCTTGATAAAAGTTGTTGAGAATATAAAATTATGGCTCTGTGCAAAATTTTAAAAAAATCAGTTTTAAAAAAGTGTTTTTACATAACGCCGACTAGACAAAACGCCGACTGCTAATCGTTGTTATTGATAGATATTTTGCATGAGATTGATGTATTGACATATTTTCCTCAACCCTCAACGTTTTGGCTTGTACAAGCGTCAACCTTTTGTTTATTTAGCTTGCGCAAATGCGAATGAACGGTCGGCGTAGTGTCCTCAGTCGGCGTTTTGTCCAGTCGGCTTTATGTCCAGACACTTTTTTTTAAAACTGATTTTTTTTTGAAATTTTGCACAGAGCCATAATTTCATATTCTCAACACTTTTGTCAAGAATATTATGCCGTATTATTGACAGAAAAGGCCGTTTACCTGAATATAAAATAGTTTTTTACATTTTTCATGGCCGCCTTGATTTTAAAAAACTAAAAATATGCTTAAAATTGTTTTCAGACAAAGCAGGGCGGAATCCCAAAACATAAAAATGAAATTCTTAATTTTTTTGCCGATTATACCTATAGCGAACTCAATCCGGGGACACACTGTATATATATATATATATATATATATATATATATGTATATAGTATATATATATGTATATATATATATATATATATATGTATATATATATATATATATATATATATATATATATATATATTTATATATATATAATATATATATATATATATATATATATATATATATAAAGTGTATCCCAAAAAGTTTTATACAAACGGAAAAAAGTTTATCTTACATTTTGCAAAAAAAAATATTTCTGATAAAAAGCTCTGCATGACTTATAGATCCATAATTAACTACAAAAATTTTGAAACATTGGCTGGAATATAGGGAAAATCCAAATGATGATTTGAAGTGAGAGTAAAATTACGTTCAAACTGTAGTGTAGAGAAACTTGTGAAGCTATACCTCCAGATGTGATTAGAAATGTCATAAACGAATTTAATCAACGAACAATCACCTCTTTGGAAAGGGATGGTGGATACGTTAAAGTTCCGTAGTATTTAAATAATTTTACATATTCAATAAAATTTATTAGTTGCGTATTATTCATTGTTAAAGATGTTAACAATTGTTTATTATGTCTTATTCATTTACTCAATAAATAATCTAATTAATAATATCTTGTAATTTTTATCTGGAAAAATTACAAATTTACAAATGGGCAAAATTTTTTGCTACTTAATAACAATTTCAATAAATAGATGACATATTTATTACAAAACAGTTTAGTTTTCGATTACCATGACTATAGCAGTTGTTTGTTGTACGAATTTTTTTATTTTTTATAAATTTATTTAATACGATGACTGTCAGGGCTGTGGTATCCACGGCATTTTTTTTTTTGTTTGTTATATGTCAGTTTTCGCTCTAATAAAAACATTAATATATACCTAGTATCGAAACATTAGCTAAATATAATCTACAGAGAACGTTAATTAAATAATTTAATTTAATTAAAAGTATTGTAAATCTACATAAATTTTAATTAGATTTCTATGCTTAGCTAAAAATGAGTATCTATATATTAATGAACGTATCTCTGTTTTGTAAATTTTATAAACATTACTGTGTATATCATATGAACGACCAGAACCATAAATTAATTAAACAGGACCATTTCTAATAGAAAAATTATTAATAAAAGAGTTGATGTTATGTTAATAGTATTATACACAGTTATAGTTTACTGTAATTATAAAATTGTTACTACACATATTTCAAAATGGATGCTTCAACATTTAGAAAAAAATATTAAAAATCATAAAAATTTATCAATATATATTAAAAAATATTTGAAATAAAAGTTAATATAGAATTGTTTATAAAAGAAGTCTAAACAAAATCCAATGAGAGTTTTATGAAGTATGATTTTAGACGATATGAGAGATAATACTCTATCGTATTAGACAATATAAGTAAGAGTGAGAGCGAAAAATTTGAGTAATAATCCGACTTCTTTCCTGAATAATTCTATAGCTATAATTTGTATAGCAATTTTTGTTAATTTTGTACCAAAATATTTCTGTGTTGCAAAATATTTGTAAAACACATAAGAGATAATATTCAAAGCCATAATATAAACTTTCTTATATGTAAAAATCTCAAAAAATCAAAATTGGTATGTGTTCAGACCAGGCATTGCCATCTGTTGGCAACTGGCTAATGTTCAAGTTTCGTTATCATGTTAAGACCGCCGCGCCATCTGTTGGCCACTAGCGCGTACAAATCGTAACACATTTCATATTCTTATCAAGCTTCGTATGGCGCCCGCATTCAGTACTAGTTTCGCTTTGCATTGAGCACGCATTCATTCAGTCAGAGTCCATATCCGGCCGTGAACGAGTCAACATCTCTACGCTGTGCTGTTAAACAAAAACGCACATTTCATCTCATCAAATATCATTCGCAGCAAGTATTATTTATATTCTACGTCGTTTGTACTAAGCACACAAGTTATGCTACGTTATTCTCGCTTACGGACGACTTGTCGTGTGATTCTGTCAACACGTATTGAAATATTATCGCTCGCTTGAAAACGCATGATTTTATATACGCTTCGCTTTTAGCACGCTATTTACTATATCAAGTATATTCGCTTTTCATTCGCTATTCTACACATATTACGCAGAAGTATATCATTTCTACTATTAATTGTGATTAACTGATTGTAAATTACAAGATATCACATTTCCGCATAGCTGATCGACCACGTGTCGAAATAACCTTCAAATATACAGGGAAGTACAACATATTTTGTTTCTTTGTGATTTACATGTTATTATTTACAATTACAAACGCTTGTATATCTGTTACGCATAGAGTTATTCCAATTCTATGCGCTTGTACTATTATTACCACGCATTTTATGTATTTTGCTTACATTATTGTCGCATCACTCGCATCTATCATTCACGCTCGCATCGCTGTATTTGCAACATTTATTCTCATATTTAGTTGCAGATTCTTTTCTTTATTTGTGCTTTATTAATTGTTTTGGAAGCTTATTAACACTAATTCTCGCTCAACACTCGTTGAAGATTTGACGATCTATACACATTCACGCATAGCTCCAGACACACACCGCAGCAGCAGCCAGCTTACGTTAATTGAAGTACACGCATCTCGAAAGCTCTCACACTAACCACACAATCCTAAGCTCAAGTGTAAGGTATCTAACCGCCATTTTATTAAGGATCTGTACTACATTATATAAACGTAAGTTGCTTTTGCATTACTCATTCCACTCGTGCAGTAATTGTGCTGACACTTGACTTGCTACAATTTATTGGTTCAATTCACCTCGCCTACCGTCCCGCACTCCTATACCTCAGTTGTGGGCCAACCTCTTTCCTCATTTCTTCCTAGAGCTACCACTTCTTGTACAAGCCCTATCTATCGCTCGGATAGGTGAAGATCGTCTCTGATCCTTATCCATCCTCTTATTTATCAATTAATTAGTTCTATTCAGCAAGTTACGCACGCTTATTCCATATTTACGCCGCAATACAGTCCACTAGCTCGCTACATCACCGCACACACGCCGCATCGCCTTTTTTAGGAACTCGAGCACTTGCCCACAGACACAACTAGTGTTTCGTGGTCGCCAAGCCAGCACCGGGTCCCAACATTTGGTCCTTCGAGCCGGATGGGCGGGTCACGACCCTAGTGACGTGTGCCCCATCATTTGGACCTACGATCATTGGATGGACAAGTCACAACCTGTTGACGTGTGCCACATCATTTGAATCTGCACCGAATTGGCAGGTTACAACCTACGCTACGTGTGCACCATCATTCGAACCTTCGATAGCCGCTAGGCAAGTCACAACTTGTTTGACGTGGCTTCATCATTGATCATTTGCGCTCTGAACATGATCAAACGCTATATTTATAAATTCTAAACGCAATTCGCTTCGCTGTCGCCACGCTGTGCACATACAATGCACATCAGCTGACGCTCATCTAGAACTCGCAACGCACGCTCATCAGCAGCAACCGCATATACTACGTTCAACAAGAACTGGTATCACTCGCTCATCAGCAGCAACCGCAAATACTACGTTCAACAAGAACTAGTATCATTCGCTCTTCAGTAGCAACCGCAAATACTACGTTCAACAAGAACTAGTATCATTCGCTCATCAGCAGCAACCGCATATCCTAAGTTCATCTAGAACACGCCTCATTCGCTCTTCAGTAGCAACCGCATATACTACGTTCAACAAGAACCGGTATCATTCGCTCATCAGCAGCAAACGCATTCACGTTCATCTAGAACTCGCTTCACTTGCTCATCAGCAGCAAACGCATCTTCACGTTCATCTAGAACTCGCTTCACTAGCTCATCAGCAGCAAACGCATTAATCACGTTCATCTAGAACTCGCATCACTTGCTCATCAGCAGCAAACGCATATTCACGTTCATCTAGAACTCGCTTCACTTGCTCATCAGCAGCAAACGCATATATACTACGTTCAACAAGAACACGCCTCATTCGCTCATCAGCAGCAACCGCATAATCACGTTCAACACGAACACGCCTCATTCGCTCATCAGCAGCAAACGCATATCACGTTCAACACGAACACGCCTCACTCGCTCATTCAAACTATAAACGCATATATTCAAGTTCAACAAGAACTCGCATCGCACGCTCATACGAAGCCAACGCATCTATATTTTATTCAAACCGCAATTCGCATTACATTCTCATCATGACTGAGTTACTAGCTCCGTCTGTACGCCGCAAGTTTTGTCAACTGTTTGTAGACAATCTACAGTCCCTAATCACACAGGCTGCAGATCCACAAAAGGTCACAGAAGCACGCTCCCAGTTTAAGTTGCTTCCGAAACGCATTCGTGAGTTTGAAGACCATCACACTCAAATCATGATCCATTCAAGTAACATTTCCAATCAGGATCAGCTTTACGCTGAATATAATGACTTCATGGATTCTGTACGTGTCATACAAGCAGCATTCACGCAACCTCCATTCTACGAGCAACCGGCTCTGGATACCAGCGTTGCAAATATCGCATTCATATCGCAGACGTTGTCACAGTCATACACGCACGCAAAACTTCCGAAATTGGATTTACCTCAATTTTCTGGTGAGATCGCTAATTGGAACTCGTTTTTTGATATATTTTGCAGCTCCGTCCATGACAATGACAGTCTACGACCAGTTCAAAAATTCCAATATTTAAAATCTATTGTAAAAGAAGAACCACTCGCTCTAATCAAGAACTTATCGCTCACAGATGATAATTACTCGATCGCTATTAAATTATTAACTGATCGCTATGCTCAGAGAAGATTAATATCATCTTATCATATTCAAGCGCTAATAGAATTGCCAAAGCCAATTCCAATGACTTATGATCACGCTACAAAATTCATTGCTGCAATTAGAGAGCACACTGAAGCATTAAGGGCTAATCACGAACCTGTCGATGAATGGAGTCCAGTATTAACTTTTATTCTGCTCACCAAACTCGACACAAAAATTCGCAACAGCTTTGAACGCAATTTATCTAAAGATAATTTACCTAATCTCGCTGATTTCTTAGATTTTTTAGATAAATTCATACAATCTCAGCAGTGGCAATGTATTGGCAAACCATTCACTCAAGCAGATACATCTCGATCCTCCGATCAGACAAATCGCCAGTCATTCCAGACAAATCGTACGTCATTCAAGACAAATCGCACGACATTCAACACATCATCATTTGTATCAACTGTAAACACAAGTAAGTGTATCGCTTGTTCCAATCCGCATGCACTGTACAAATGTTTCAAGTTTCAATCTATGGAACCAACCAAGCGATTTGAGATGATACGCACCAACAACTGTTGTCGTAACTGCTTATCAGCAATACATGCTACGTCTACTTGCAAATCAAAATTCAACTGTCGCAAATGCAATAAACGACATCACACGCTCCTGCACTTTGAACGAGTTGAAAAGTCAACAAACGCTTTAAGTCAGCCGCAAGTTGCGGACAACGCAATCAACAACAGTCCGTCAACTTCTCCTATGCCTATGATAGCAGGTACAACTCGTACTTCATCATTTTCGCACAGCACGGCAGTTTCAGCAGTTCTGTTAGGTACAGCTATTGTACGTATTCAAGATTCACTAGGATCATGGCAATCAGTACGTGCACTTTTAGATAGTGGAAGCGAATCTTCATACATTTCTGAAAATTGTTCCAATCGTCTACAATTACCAATACATTCTGCAAACATCGTCGTTTCAGGATTTGGAAACGCTACAGCTCTGAACAACGTTCGAGGCACTACAATAATTCAGCTATGCTCTTCGCACAATGCTTCATCAGCATACACGCTCTCCGCAGTCATTGTTTCGCAAATCATCCAAGATTTACCAAAGGCGCAACTTTCTTCCGATTTACTTCGTCAATTTCAACATCTACAGTTAGCTGATCCAGACTTTGTAACACCAGCGCCCATTGAATTGTTAATTGGTGCTGATCTATACTTCAATCTTCTCACTGGTCACAAGCAAACCACTGCGAATGGTCCAACCGCTATTGACACCTCATTGGGTTGGATTGTTTCTGGACCAATCTGTTCGCTAACCGCATCAACCGTTACCACATGTCTGACGGTTCAGAACCCGTTTTCGCCAGCATTATCGGAAATTTCGGAACGTGAAGACGCTGCCACGATCGCTACACTGTCAAATTTAGATCATCTAGCCAATAATATCTTTTCATCTCAACACAGAAGATTAGAATCAGGACGCTATATAATTCCGCTTTTTCTTAAAGAATATCCTCCTAAGTTAGGAAATCCATACGCGAACGCACTTAGATGTTTTAATATTTTTCAATGTCGCCTACCATCTGACAGTCACTTACAATTGGAATATTGCAAATATATTGCTGATTACTTAGAACAAAATCACTTGTTATTATCTCGCTTAATAAAATATTTGTTAGACACCGTAACATTGTCTTTCTTTAATATTTTAGCGTCGTCCGATTCTACAATCACTCTGTCATGGGTTCGGACACCACCATACAAATGGAAAACTTTTGTAACCAGCCAAGTTTCTGAAATTCAACAGAATCTTCTGCAAAATATGTGGCATCATATTTCGTCGGAAGACAATCCTGCTGACTATAAACTTCTACATCAATATTCCAATTTAAATCACCTGTTAAGTATTACTGCACTCTGCACCAGATTTTACAAAAGGTTAAAATTGAAGGAAGCAATATCATCGCCTGCACTATTAGCATCAGAATTCGATAACGCCTCAATCACATGGGTGAAAATTACGCAACTTGAAGCATTCGCTGATGACATCGCAAGATTTGAGAATGAAATTCGAAATTCCAGCCTAAGTGTTTCTCATAAACACCCTATACTGCTACCATTACGTAATCGCTTAACCGATCTTGTCATCGATTATTATCATCAGAAATATCTTCACCCATCGCCAAGAACACTTCAAGCAATTTTAAATCGCCGATTTTGGATTGTAGCTGCTCGCCGTCTGATTCGCAGTTATTCTTTAAACTGCATCAAATGCTTCCGCTGTCATCCTATTGGAATCAATCCTAATATGGGCAACTTACCAGATCATGTATATCGAAAATCAAATACCAATTTTCTATGCCGCTGGCACCTGTTACAAAATGTCTTACAATCATTTTGGAACCTATGGCATGCCGAATCTCTCAACACCCTCCAGCAAAGATTAAAATGGACACGCTCTACCGTTAATCTTCAACCTGATCAACTCGTGATCATCAAAACGATCTACTACTTCCTCTTCAGTGAAAGCTAGCTTGAATCATTAAGGTTCACCCAGGAAGATAACGTAGCTAGAGTAGCTCAAGTCCGAACCGCTTCTGGAGTATTAACAAGATCCGTTGTCAAACTGTGACTACTCTTGTGATCCTAAAAAACTCCGTTTTTGGCCGGCCGGCATGTTCAGACCAGGCATTGCCATCTGTTGGCAACTGGCTAATGTTCAAGTTTCGTTATCATGTTAAGACCGCCGCGCCATCTGTTGGCCACTAGCGCGTACAAATCGTAACACATTTCATATTCTTATCAAGCTTCGTATGGCGCCCGCATTCAGTACTAGTTTCGCTTTGCATTGAGCACGCATTCATTCAGTCAGAGTCCATATCCGGCCGTGAACGAGTCAACATCTCTACGCTGTGCTGTTAAACAAAAACGCACATTTCATCTCATCAAATATCATTCGCAGCAAGTATTATTTATATTCTACGTCGTTTGTACTAAGCACACAAGTTATGCTACGTTATTCTCGCTTACGGACGACTTGTCGTGTGATTCTGTCAACACGTATTGAAATATTATCGCTCGCTTGAAAACGCATGATTTTATATACGCTTCGCTTTTAGCACGCTATTTACTATATCAAGTATATTCGCTTTTCATTCGCTATTCTACACATATTACGCAGAAGTATATCATTTCTACTATTAATTGTGATTAACTGATTGTAAATTACAAGATATCACATTTCCGCATAGCTGATCGACCACGTGTCGAAATAACCTTCAAATATACAGGGAAGTACAACATATTTTGTTTCTTTGTGATTTACATGTTATTATTTACAATTACAAACGCTTGTATATCTGTTACGCATAGAGTTATTCCAATTCTATGCGCTTGTACTATTATTACCACGCATTTTATGTATTTTGCTTACATTATTGTCGCATCACTCGCATCTATCATTCACGCTCGCATCGCTGTATTTGCAACATTTATTCTCATATTTAGTTGCAGATTCTTTTCTTTATTTGTGCTTTATTAATTGTTTTGGAAGCTTATTAACACTAATTCTCGCTCAACACTCGTTGAAGATTTGACGATCTATACACATTCACGCATAGCTCCAGACACACACCGCAGCAGCAGCCAGCTTACGTTAATTGAAGTACACGCATCTCGAAAGCTCTCACACTAACCACACAATCCTAAGCTCAAGTGTAAGGTATCTAACCGCCATTTTATTAAGGATCTGTACTACATTATATAAACGTAAGTTGCTTTTGCATTACTCATTCCACTCGTGCAGTAATTGTGCTGACACTTGACTTGCTACAATTTATTGGTTCAATTCACCTCGCCTACCGTCCCGCACTCCTATACCTCAGTTGTGGGCCAACCTCTTTCCTCATTTCTTCCTAGAGCTACCACTTCTTGTACAAGCCCTATCTATCGCTCGGATAGGTGAAGATCGTCTCTGATCCTTATCCATCCTCTTATTTATCAATTAATTAGTTCTATTCAGCAAGTTACGCACGCTTATTCCATATTTACGCCGCAATACAGTCCACTAGCTCGCTACATCACCGCACACACGCCGCATCGCCTTTTTTAGGAACTCGAGCACTTGCCCACAGACACAACTAGTGTTTCGTGGTCGCCAAGCCAGCACCGGGTCCCAACAGTATGATTACAATACAATATATCCAGCTCTTTATAACTATCGATAAAAATAAGTGTCTTTTTCAGACCTTCATATTTCTCTGTGTTTCTTTAAGTTATTCTGATTGCTTTGTAGTAAAATAATACTACAGAGACTACAAAGCTCTAACCAGAGGCGTAGCAAGACCTTTGTGGGCCGGTGTGCCACTGGGATTAAGGGGCCCCCTTTACTCCTTGTATTGTTTAAAATTTTAATGTTCTTTTGGCTCATTTTAAGTACTAAATGTCATTTTTATTTTGTCAGTTTGTGCCTTATTCGAAAAAAATTTTCAAATAAAAGTTGTTTTATTTTTATGATAATCAAAATTAATTAAAATTACTTTTTTTTAAATGCAATCTGTATTTTCAAAATTAATAAATTAAAGTGAAATTCTTAAAGAAACAACTTGCCAAGAAATATATATGTATGTACCTAATAAAGTTGGCTTAACCATAAACAAGAAAGATGTGAAGATTTTCGATTTAACAGTTCAGAAGATAATTTTAGGATAAACGTTTTTAACGCTACGTTAGATATTATAATTGCACAATTAAAAGATAGATTTTCAAGTTTTACAAAAATAAATAAATTATTTGGAATAATTTTCCCAGAAAATTTAAAACAATTATCTGATGACAAATATACTGACGATTTAACCGAAGATTTTGAGGCACAGATATTATCTTTTAGGAAAACCTTTAAAAAACAGTTAGAAAATATTAATTCGGTATTTGAATTAGGAGAATTAATATTTACAGATTATTCTTTTCTTAGTTCGGCATTTCCGGAACTTTGTACCGCTCTTATTTTGTTTTTAACATTCCCCGTATCAACTTCTAGCGCTGAAAGAACATTTTCAAAATTAAAACTTATTAAAACATATTTAAGAAACTCTATGGGGGAGAATCGTTTATCAAATTTGGCGATTTTCAGCATTGAAAATGAAAGAGCACGTAAATTAAATTTAAATGAAATAATTCGTATCTTTGCTTCAATGAAAGCGAGAAAAGTTAAGTTTATTTAAAGTTAATGAACTATGTTTGTAAACATAAATTTGGTTTGTACTGTATGTTTTTGTGTTTGTAAACTTAAAAGAATCTATGAAAATGTATTTAACTTACTTTAATATATAATAAACAATTTATAATAATCAAAAATTACTGGCAGGCTTTGTGGAGTAACAATAAGCCATAAATTTATAAATACTTGTAAAATTCGTTGACTAATTTAATAAAATTTATATAAACAATAGTAAATTAAGTTGTCGATATAAAATTTTTTATACATAAATAAATGAATATATTATAAACAAATTGTAATAATTAAAAATGTTTTACAGACTATCTGGGGATAGCAGTAATCCATAAACTTATAAAAAAATTTTGAAAAGCAAATAAATTTGGTGCATATACAGATTTTATAACATTAACAAACATTGTATAAATAAAACTTATATTTATATGAAGAAACAAAATTTGTAATTTATATGATATATGATTACTTATAATATTTTAAGCAATTTGTTGGTATATTCTTTTCAAAATATCAAAAATTTGACGATATTAAATATAATATAAAAATTTTATATTATTTTTATCTTCTATAAATTAATAGAATGCATACATTATATTTCATATTATTAAAGAATAAAATATAAACAAAATGATTGTGAAATGTTTCATTTCACACATGTTATCAACAAATTTTATGCTTTCGTTATCAACATGTGTTTGCCAAATCAGATATATTATTTACAATTTTGAAACAAAAGTTTTCGACTTTACAACGGCAGATGGTTCTATTCTATTCTATTTT